>JAJJKW010000499.1:0-22270 GCA_023805745.1 Isotricha sp. YL-2021b | reverse complement strand
TATTATTATTATTATTATTATTATTATTATTATTATTATTATTATTTTATTATTATTATTATTATTATTATTATTATTATTATTATTATTATTATTATTATTATTATTATTATTATTTTGAACATAAGCATTCATTAAATTTGTAGTTAAACTTCCATCTTCAAGATATAAATTTTCCATTTTAAGATGATCTATTGAATTATTATATGATTCATCTTTTGAAGTATTTACATTTATTTCTGAATTAGAAGAATTTATCAAAAAATTATATATAGATTTCCTATTTGGATCCATTTGTAAAGGTAAATTTTCATTTTTTGTAATTTCAGAATTAAATTTTCTTTTTGTTGATGATTCATCTTCTTCTTCTTTTATTTCTATAAATTTATTTATTCTAATGTCATTATTTCCTTCATAATCTGACATTACATATTTATTATTAAAGTAATTATCACTTAAATCACTTTTTGAAGATAATAAATTTACTTGATCAATATCTTCATTTGGAATATTATTCATTTTTTATATTTTATTTAATTTCTTATTAAGTGAAAAAATAATTTATTATATTATAAAAAAATTTTTTAATAAAATAATATGAACAAATTAAATTTATTTTTAAGTAAAGAACCTGATTATTCCAAAGATAGTGATATTGATAAAAGAATTATTAGAGTTTGTGCCGAAGCAGAAGCTGATTATCTTATTAGTAAAAGTATGACTAGTAATTCTAATATAAATTTTAAAGAAAATAATAATAATTTAAATCAAGGAAATTATAATTATAACAGTTATAATGATTTTAATAATGAAAAATATTTAAGTCAAACACAAGGAAATTTAAATAATAGAAATGTAGATTTTAATAATATAGAATATATTAATAAATCAATTCAAATGAATAATTTAAATAATAATAATATTAAGACTTATAATGATACCAATGCTTTTAATCAACAAAATTTATTGAAAACACAACAAATACAAAATAACGAATTTCAAAATACAATTCCAAATCAGAATTATAATAATATAAATCAAGAAAGTATAAATTCTAATTTCCAGAATTTAAATTATCAAAATACAAATCCTCAAAATCAAAATTTAAATTATCAAACAAACTTAAATTCGAATTTTGAAAATAATAATAATTATCAAAACCCTCCAAATCAAAACTTTCAAGAAACAAATTATAATCAAAATTATCAAAACATAAATCAACAAAATACTAATTTCCAAGAATTAAATAATAATATAAATCAACAATCTCAAAATATAAATAATTATCATTCAAATCAATTTCAAAATTATACAAATACATTTAATTCAACATATACTCAAAATAATCCTGATTTAAATAAATACCCATTAAACTTATCAAAATATAATAAAACTCAAACAAAAAATATAATATCAAAATATAATACAAAAAGGTTTATACCAATCCTAAATCAAAATAATAAAAAAAAAATAATCTATCCTCATCAAAATCATATATCATCAAAATCAAAAATAGATATAAATAAATTACTTTTAACTACAAAATCTTTAATAAAAAAATATAAATTTAAAACTGCATATGAAAAATTAAAAGAAGCAATTTATTTAGGAATTTATCATAGTGATTTATTTTATTTATATGGTGAAGTAAATAGAATTTTAAAAAATTTTCAAGAAGCAGAAGATTATTTATTACTTTCTTTAAATTTTGAACTTCATTCTCCTTATGTTTTTTATAGTTTAGGTTTATTATATCAAGAAGTTTCTCAGTTTAAATATTCTAATATTTTCTTTAAATTATTTAATCAATTATTAAATATTCCTGATGTTCATTTTCAAATGGCAAAAAATTATTCTCAATTAGGTAAATATATTAAAGCTGCTGAACAGTTAACAAAAGCTATTGAATTAAATAAAGAAAATTATGAATATTATAAATTTAGAAGTGAAGTTTATAATTTAATTGGTTTAAAAGAAATGGCTGTTGAAGATGAAAAAATGTATAATTATATAATAAATTCTATTAAAGAAGAAGAAAGTTAGATTTTTTATTTTTTTTTTATTTAAATGTTTTTTTAATTAAAAATATTTTTTCTCGTTTTGAGTTATTAATAATTATTATTCTTTGTAAAATTACTAAAATTATCTTTACATAATTTAATTTATAAAATATTTATTATTTTTTATATATAAACATTATTATAACACATTTTTCAAAAAAATTATTTAATTACGAATTATTTTCTTGAACAAAGAATTTAATTTTAGAATTTAAAATTTCAACAATTAATTGATCTTTAATAATAAAAGAATGACTTCCGAAAACCCAAGTTCCATTAGTAGAACATTTATTTTTATTTCCATCATAAATAATCCATTCTTTTAAATTATCATCAAAAATAAAACTAGTTTGATTTCTACTAAAAGATTTATCTTTAGGAAAAGCAAAATTAGATTTTTTATCTCTTCCAATAGTAACTTCTTTTATAATATTTGGATCAAAAATTTTTTTTGGTTCTTGACTTGAATCTTTTTTAGATAAATTTATTATTTCAATTTTATTATTTTCAATTGGATTAATTTGAAAAATAATATTTCCAGCAGAAATAATTTCTTTTTGTTTTAAAGGTAAATTATAATTTTCATTTAATTTAATATATAATAATCTATTTTCTACTTTTCTACCTGAATAAGCTCTTATACAATAATTTTTACTTTCTCTTTGATAATATATTGCAAAAACATAAGGATAATTTAATTTTTCTTTAAAATTTAATTCAAAATCAGGAGTAAAGTTTTTATTATGATTATTATTATTTGATTTACTAAATATTGTAACTCCATCTTTTTTATTTCTTCCATTTATCATTCCTCCAGCATTTATTTTTATTTCTTTTCCATTTAATAATTTACCTTCTTCTTCTTTTAAAATTAATATTGGAGATTTATTTATTTCATCTTCTGTTATTTCTCTTTGAGAATTTATCATTTTTATTGCTATATCATTTTCATTTTCATCTTTTATTTTATTATTATTTTCTTCTTTTTTTCCTTCTTTTTCTTCATTCTTATTTTTTATTCCTCCTTTTAATTTTGTTGAATCTTCTTCTTTTTTTTCAATTATATTATTTTGAACTGGATTGTTTTTATCCTTTGCTAAGTATATTTAATTTATATAAAAGTAATTATACTTAAATTTGAATCTGGTTTAGCTTGGTTAACGTTTATATCATCTTTTATTTCTGCTACTTTGTCATTTAAAGATATTTCTTCTTTTTTTCTTGGGAAACAACATGTCTAATTTTCATATATATATTATATATAAATTTTTACAAACCATCTACTCATTTTTTTTTAAAAATATTTTTATTTAATTTTATTTTAAATTTTTTTAAATACTTTAATAATTTAAAATACTATTATTTATATAAAAAAACAAAAAAATTTTGCCTCTTTATTTATTTAATTTGGAAATTTCTTCTTTTATTTTTGATTCAATTGAAATAAAAGATTTTGAGATAGATTTTTCTTTTATATAATTAATTCTTGAATTTAATATTATAAGTAAAGTTTTAAAATATCTGAGTCCACTAGGGCAAGTTAAATTAATCATAAAATCTTTTATAAAATATATCTGAATGAAATTATCCATATTTTTTTCAAAAAAATTGAGCTTATTCGTTTGAAACGATTTTACTCTTATAGATACTTTATATAAATTTTTTGAATTTGGCATTATGAATATATATACTTTATATAATGATTTATTTATTTTCTCTAAATAATTATCTATTGTTTGATTAGGATAATCTATCCAAATTATTTCTATTTGACTTGTTAAAATTAAGATTTCTTTTTTTTCATTATTAAGAGAATCAAATAAAAAGATATTTACTCTATTTATTATATCTTCATAAAATAAAGAAATCTCACCTGTTTTTTTATCAATTTGTAAATCACCTAAAACACTGAAAAATTCTAAAAACTCTTTTGAATAATTTTCTTTATTTTCGCTTAATAATTCTTTTTCATTTAAATTAGGTAATAAAGAATAAGGATAATAAATTAAATTTATATTACATATTTTCATAATTGAATTTTGAAAAATTTTTTCAATTTTTTTAATATTATCATTATTAATATCATTTATTTCTTCGATTTTAGAAATTTTATCATTCATAATAATATCAGCTATTGTTTGAAGAATAATTTTAGATATATTCTCTTTTTTAAATAATAAAAATTGATATTGTTTTATATATTTTGTTTTTGAAAAAGTTTTTTCATCATTTATTTCAATGTCTTTTTTATTTAAAACTTTATTTAATATTTTTATTTGTTCTTGGTCAGACAAAGAAATTGAATCAGATTTTGGAATTTCAATTAAATATTCAAAATTACAATATTGATTTAATATTATTAAAGATACTTTATTATCATCTTCTGGAACACATATTAATAATGTATCTTGAATAATTATATATTTTGTAAATGATTGTTTATTTAATAAAATTTCATCTAATTTTTTCTTTGAACATTTATTTCTTTTTTTCATATTATATTGAATTTCTAAACTACATAACTTGAAAAAATATATCAATTCATTAATATTGTTTGTATTTGGGATTTGTTCTAATATTGTGAATAATTGTGTATTAACTTGAGGAAAATAAAAAAAATATAATAAAAGAAGATTTTTTGCATAATCTTTGATAAACATAAGATTATCATCTCCATTTTCATTTTCTTCTTGAATAATAGTATTTTGCATATATTGAGCATTATTCTCGGGTTTTGGTAAAGTTATTTTTAATTTAGAATTGAATTGTTCAATGAAATATTTATCATTTTCAGAAAAAGCAATTAATAATAATACTAAAATTATTTGCTTTTCAATTTTTTCATTACAATAATGTATAATATCTTTAAAAAAAAAAATAGAATTTAATATATTCATATGTATTTTAGGTTCATTTTTATTTTCTACATATAATTTTAATATATAATTTAATACATCATTTATTTGACTATTATTAGAATAATCTTTATTATTATCAATACAACTTTCATATATTGTATTTACATAAAATTGAAATGTTGGCAAAAAAAAGTAAATACTTATATTTTGTTTCATTTTTTGAAAAACACTTTGAAAAAGAATATCTTTTCTAGAACGAATTTCTTTGAAAGACGTTGCATATTCAATTTCATCTTCTTTACCTATGAAAAATTTAACTGACCATGAATAATAATAATTTAAATTATTAAATATTGTTAATAATATTCTATCTTCTTCTTTTGAAAAGTCTTTTAATAATATTTGAGAATCTATAAATATAGTATAAATTAAATATATAAAATCTTTATTTAAAGTAATTACATTTTCTATATTATTTAAGATAACTTTATAGTGATTTATTTCTCTTCTAAATTGATACATTTTTTCAAAATATTCTTTTAATATTTTCTGGATTTCAATTATCATAAAAATATCATTTTCATTTTTATCATCATTATTCGCAATTAAAACTGGAATTGGACTATATTGAAGCTTAAATAAATAACTATTTTCATTTTTTAAATGAATTAAATAATCTGATGTGACTGAAATATTTAATAAAATTTTTTCAATCAATTTATAATTATTATCCAATTTTTTTTTATAAAATAATAATTCTAAAAATTTTTGCATTTTTTCTTTTCCAAATCCATAATTTAACAACCAAAAAATATCATATAATGTTTTTTCTATTAAAGAATTTTTTTTTTTATGATATTCAAGAAATAATGTATTTATTATTAAAAAGAAATTATCTATATTACCAATATAAATAATGCATTCTGTAATAAAAGATAAAATATATTGAAATAATTTTTTATTGTTATTGACATAATCTAAAATTTTTTGAAAAAATTCACATAATATTTCTTCAAAATCATTTTTAAATTGTTTTTTTTTATATTTAATATTATATTTTATTTTATCTAAAACCATACATAAATTACTTTCAATTAAAGAATTATTATTTTGATATTTATTATTTTCAAATATATATTTTCTCATATAAATTTTTGTATCACTTTTATAATTTGGATTTTCAATTGACATTTTCATATTACAAATAATACTATTCAAAAGAATTGAATCAGAATTAATAATTTCTAATAATTCAATAAATTTATTAAAATTGCAATTTATTAAATTATCAAATAATATTAATTTAGAAATTTCTGAAGCAATTCCTATAATAGAATTTATTTCATTTTCATTACTAATATTATTTGATAAAATTATTAAAATTTCAATAATTTCATTCCATGAATCTTTTAATCCTTCTGCTAAATGTTTGATGAGATATTCTATAAAACTAATAATGAAATTATAAGAATTTTTCCCTATAATAGGTTTTTCCTCATATAGTAAATTTTTAAGTGTATTAAAAAAAATAACATATGGAATATATATATTTAAATTTCTTTTAATGTGATATAAAGGGAATATTTTTATTTGACTGAATAAACCTGAAATTATCATTTCTTTAATATTCAAATGATTAACACTAAAATCTTCACTAAGAAGAAAAGAATAAAAATTTTCTTGAAAAGATTTAAAATAATTATATATATTATTTTTTTCGTAATATCTAAATTGTCCATTTCTGAATTGATTTTCTAAAGATAAAACAAAATTATTAAAATTATTGGAAAGATATTTTTTCCCAGAAATTTTTTTGAAAAAATTTCCAGAAATTATATTTAATACATTATTAATTAATTTAGGATTATCACTAAAACTTTTTAAAATAATGTCATCAATAACAGTAAGAAGAGAAATTTTTTCATTTTTTCCATCATTTTTTGTTTTATTTAATTGATTTTCTTTATTTTTTAAAAATATTTCAGAATATTTCAATTTGGGTTCAGTACAAGAATATCTATATAATAAATATAATAAACATAAATTAATATTTTTTAGATTAAAATCCAAACAATCCTTTTTAGCATGTTCAAAATATTTTAAATGAATTTTAATAAAATTACATAAATTAAAAATATTGTCTGAAGTAATTTCTTTTTCATCTTTAAAAATTTTAAAACAAGTCATTATTATTAATTCATTTATATAATTAATAAAATAAGGATTATTTGGGGTATAATATTTTAAAATTTTTTTAATTCCATTTAAACATTTAACTAAAATATCATTTTTCTGCAAGAATTCATTTTTAAAAAAATGTGGAATAAAAACTAGAATTAAATGTAATAATTTTTTTAGATAATCTCCTTCTTCAAAGTCTTTATAATCATTTATTTTTGTTGATAATTTTTGGATGAATAATTGAAAATTTTTTGTAATTTCAATATCATCATTTTCAAATCTAGAAATATAATCAATTTGATCTTTTACAAAATCAATATTTTCTTTTAAATTTTCTTCTGAAAATATTGTATCATCTTTTTGAATTATATCTTCCATAAAGATTTTAAAATATAATTGTCTAGAATAATTTTTTGCATCTTTTAAAATTTTATTATACTTTTTATTTATTAAATCTTTACTATATTCCGATTTTAATTTTAAATAATATGCCTTTAAATTTAAATCAATATTATTATCATTATTACTATTATTTTCTTCGGGAATTGACTTCCTTTCCATTAATTAAATATTTTTTATATTTGAATTATTTTAATTAATTGTATGATGATTCATTTTAACAATGAAATTCTAATGAACAATTTAAAAAAATATAATATTGTTGATACAAATTTTTATAAAATGAAAATAAATACTATTATTTATAATAAAAAATCACACTATGTTTCAAGATTTAAAGATTATTTATTTGTTGATGATTTATCTGAATTTTTATTTCAATATTATAAAAATAATCTAATTCATATTTATTTTAAAAACTTTTTACATAATAATGAAAATTTCAATCCTTGTTTACTGGATAAAAATATAATGAAAATAATGTTCAATAATCAAAGACAAAAAAAAATAATTTTTGAAAATCAAAATGAAAAAAATACAAAAAAAGAATTTTCAAATATTTTAAATACATTAAACTCAAATCAAAAAAATGATATTTTAAATACAGAAACAACAATAGATAATTTACATGTAAATGACGATATAACAATTAGTATAGATTTAAAAATAAATAAAAATTATGATTATAAAGATATTCAAAAAGGTTTAAACTTTATTCAAGATAGAAATAAAATTGATAAAACAGTATTAAATATAATCAATATTTTATCAAAAAAAGATATTAATATAAATTCATCGAAAATTAAAAAAGAAAATAAAAATTTTGAAACTCCGAAATTGAAAATTCATCAAGCAAAAATTAAACCAAAAAAATTTAATACATATAAAAATTCAATGAATAATTCATCGATAGAAATGGATAAAAAAAGTAAAAAAAAAATAGTAACAAAGCCTCCAATAAAGAATAGAACGAATTCATTAGGAATAACAAAAAAAAAATCAATTTCTAATAATTATATATTAAAATCAATAGATTTTAATTTATCAGAATTTAAATCTAGAGATAAATTGCAAAGAAATTTTTCTTATAAAACTCAATCATTTATTTCAACTTATTATAATTCAAAAAGTAATGAATCTAAATATTTAAATAAAACAAAATCAAAAATAAAAGATTCATCAAAAATTCCAATCAAAAAATCTTATGATAATATTTTTGGAAATCCTAAAAAAATATTAAAAACTAAAGTTAATAATATTAAAACTGAAATTTCTTCATTCATATCTCCAAAGAATTTGAAAAGGAAATTTCTTGAAAAAAATCATCAAAATAATTATACTTCTATTTTTAATTCTGGTAAAAAAAATAAAACATTTAATTCTTTAATTTATTCTCCTTACAAAAACAAAGATTATAAAGAAAAAAAATTTATTGTTAGTTTAAATAAAGCAAAAAAAATACATTCAAAATTAAAAGAAAGTATAAATTCAAATAACAAAAATTAATTAAATAATATGTGTAAATATATTAAAGTATTGTTATTTTGATTTTTTATTATTTATAAAGAATAATGAAAATACTGTAATATATAAATAAATGGTTTAAATTATTTTTCTTCAATTTTTTTTCATTTACTTAACTTTAAATAATTTTTAACATTTTATAGTTAAGTTTAATTGTAAATGTGTTTATTTATAATAATTTTTTTCCAATTATAGAATTAGTTTTATTCCCTGTTGAATTTACAGAACTACATTTTGTTTTTAATTTACTTAAAGAATCAGAAATTCTTTCAGTAACTTTATTTTTATTATTTATTAATCCTTTATTTACATTATTTTTTTGAGCAGAATTATTTTTTTGGGTTTTTAAATGATTAATAATATTAATATTTGAATTTATTACAAAATTATTTGAAGTTTTATTTGCATTTGTAGTTTTATATTTCTTATTTCTTGAAGGAATTTGAATATTTAAATTATGAGTAGAACTAAGATTTGATTTAATAGAAATTTCAAGAGAATTAGTATTATTTATTATATCTTTATTATTTCTAAATAAATTATTTATTAAATGAATATGACGATTTTTATGATTAAATAATTTTTGATTTGTTTTTGATACTAAATTTGAAGGAAATTTTTCATTATTTACTTTTGATGATGAATTTACATTGATTTTATTATTTGAATCAGAATTTATTTTTCCTAAAGAATGTGGTTTTTCTTTTATTTGATAATAACTAATTTCTTCTTTATTTCTATTATTAATGTTATCATGAAAAGTTCTTGAAATTTTTTCTTCATTTTTATTTTGTAAAAAATTATTATAATCATTAATTATATTCATATTTCTACTTTTGTTAGAAATAACTGTATTTATTTTTGAAATTGAAGTTTTATAAGGAATGATATTTTTAATATTTTTATTATTTAAAGTATTTTTATATGGAGATTTATTTTTTTGATTTCTTGATAAAATAATATTAAATCTATTTGAAGGAGAAAATATTTTTCTTAAATTTTGAGATGAGAAACTTAATTTTTTTAAAGAATTATGTTTACTTTTATTAATTATAACATTTCTTCCTTTTGGATAAGAAGTATTTTGAAAATTATTTTCTAAAATTAATATTTCTTTTCTTCTATTAATTTTTTTATTTTGAATTGTAGATGAAGCAGGTCTTATATTTTTAATAGTTTTAATAGGAGAATTTTTTTTCTTTTTTAATTTTTTTTTTGGTAAATTCATTTTTAATAAAAATCTAAGTTTTTTATCAAATATAGTAAAAGAAGGAATACCAAAAATTTTTTTTAATTTATTTTGATTATTTCCTCCAATAGTACAATTATCTTTATTTTTATTTATTTCTGTTCCATTTTCTTTTCTTTCTTCTTTTTTATTATTAGTATTTTCCCTTATATTTCTAGATTTACCTTTAGGAAGAAAATTAAAATTTAATATTGTTTTATCTGAAATTTGATTATATTCAGTTGATATTTGATTTTTTTCCTTTTCTTCTTTTTTAGCTAATTCCTCTAATATTTCATATAAATCTATATATTTAAAATGAGCTCCTCCTTCATAAAATTTTTGTTCTTCTTCATTTTCATTATAAAAAATTCCTTTGTATTCATTTAAATTGTCATTAATACAAGTTCCTGATTCTGTAAAATTTTCCATATATTTTTTTTATTTTTTATAAATATTAATTAAATCTAAAATCTAATATTATAATAAACAAATATGATAAAATTTTTAGAAAAATATATTTTAAATATTAATATTTTATTTTGTTTTTCTAGCAAATTTTATTTTGTTTTTATTTATTTTGATAATTACTTTTTATTTTAAAAAATTTTAAATTCATTTTATAATAAATTAAAAAATTCAAAAATTTAAAAAAATAAAATATCTTTTTATTCTTCAAAAAGTTAAATTTATTCATCATTATTTTCTTCCACCTGATTATCTTCATTATTATTATTTTCATTTACTTCTACTGCATTATTATTATCATCTTCATTTACTTCTACTGCATTATTATTATCATCTTCATTTACTTCTACTTCATTATTATTTTCATTTTCATTTACTTCTACTTCATTATTATTTTCATTTTCATTTTCATTTACTTCTACTTCATTATTATTTTCATTTTCATTTACTTCTACTGCATTATTATTTTCATTTTCATTTTCATTTACTTCTACTTCATTATTATTTTCATCTTCATTTACTTCTACTGCATTATTATTATCATCTTCATGAACTTCTTGTTCATTATTATTTTCATCTTCATGAACTTCTACTGCATTATTATTTTCATCTTCATGAACTTCTACTGCATTATTATTTTCATCTTCATGAACTTTTTCTATATTATCTTCATAATGTATATTTTCCTTATTTTCATTATCATTATTTGGAATTTGACTTTCTTTAATTTCATCTTCTTGTATAACACTTTCTTTAACTTCATCATTATGACTAACTTGACTTTCTTTAATTTCTTCACCATGAATATCACTTTCTTTAACTTTCTCAATATTCGAATTTTGGCTTTCTTTAACATTATTATGTTGAGAATTATCATTATCTTTAATTTCCTCTTTATTATCATTTTTCTCATTTTTAATAATATTATAATCTTCATCATTTTTCTCTTTATCTTTAACTAAAACATTCCCTTCAGTATAATTCCTATTATTCCCTTCAGTATTTTCTTTTGTTTCATCATAATTATCATAACTTTTTAATCTTTTTTCTTTTTCTTTTTCTCTTTCCTTCCTCATTTTTTCTTTTTCCTTCCTACTCATATTCGCATATTTCGAAACTAAAACACCAAATTCACTAAAAGGAATATATGACCCAGGTCCAGGAAAATTATCTTTAGATTTATAATAATGAATCCTCCCAGTTAAAACAGTATTTCTATCATTCCCATATTTACTATTATATTGATAACCAATACTACTCGGAAGATTATAAATAGGACCAGGAACTTTTAAATCTCTTACTTTAAATCTATCACTGGGTTTCCCAAAAGAATAAACATTAACATTCCTAATTTTACTATTAGCATACTTTCCATTTTTATTAATTTTAGTAACTGGATCATAAGTACCAGGACCAGGCATTCCTCGATTTCTCTTTAAATTATAATCATAATGTAATTTCCCTTTGAGTGCAAAAGCAGGTCCTCCATTTCCTAAAATAAATCTCTTCGCAAGAGGATATGTTCCAGGTCCTGGAGTAGTTCTCGCTTCAGTAGAAGAACCTTGAATACGAACTGTGTCTCTTCCAGGTCCGAATTTAAAAGAGAGACCACGAATGTGATTTGGGTAATCGTCGTAGTCACGAGGATGTGAATAGTATTCTGCTGTCATTCCACGCTTTCCTGCTGGCTTCTTTGTGAAGTCGCTACGAGTTCCGTATCCGAAACCTGCTGTTCGGTTCATTTTTGTTTCAGGGATGTTGTAGAAGACGTCTGTTGATGCACGGATTCTAGGGAAACGAGTACCTTTACCAAAGGACCATTGCTCCTTTGAGGTTGAATTGTTTATTGTGAAGTCACGGATTTGTTTAGGGGTGTATAAAGGAACTGACATTTTTTTTTTATTGGGTTTTAATTTTTTTTTTTCGAATTATTTTTTTTTTTTTGAAAATTCAATGTTTTTTATAATTTATTTAGATATTTATTATAAGAAATTAAATTTTTTTGCCTTTTACTTGGGTTTCATATCTAAATTTTTTTATTTTTTTTACATAGATTCTTTTTTCTTAATATTAAAATTCTAATAAAGAAAGAATATTCAACCAACAAATAAAGAATTTTAAATACAATTATTTACATTTAGGAATTATAATCCAAATATTGATAATTAAATCATTATATTTTTGAATTTATTATTCTTGAATTGATTTAATAAATTTTAAAAGTTTTTTCCTATCTTCTTCTTTTACTTTTTTTGTATGGAGATTTATGAAATTATTATTTTTTTTATTTCACTACATTTTAATTTTAATGTAGGAATTGATATATTTATTTTTTCACAAGAAGTCTAAAAGAATTATATATAATTTGATTACTAATTTAAATATAAAATGAAAACTAAACAATAAAAAATAAAAAACAAAAAAACAAAAAATAATTAAGTAATGATTTCCAAAACCCTTCATTTTTATTTAATTATTAATTTGATTATTCAAATAATAAAACATTATAAATATAAATTTTTGTTTCATAAAAATTTAATTAAAGTAAAAAATGGGTTCTAAATGTTGTAAACCAAAAGAATCATTAGAAGAAAATGAATTTAATGCAAATTTTGAAGAAGAATGTAAATATGAATCATTTGATGATATGTTTAATAATAATCCAAAATTGAAATCAGGAAGAAAAATAAATTTTCAAGATGAAGAAAACAAAAATTTAAAAGAAATAATAAAAAAGAAGTTAATAGAATTAACAAGTAATGGAATAACAGTAGAAGAAATAGAAATTTTAGAATTTAATAATATATTAGAAAAAAATATAACAAGTGTAAATTTATTAAATGAATATAATATTGAATTAAATAAAAATCCAAATGATGAAGAAGTAGAAATAACATATCAATTACCCCCATTAAAATTTACAAATAAAAACGAAGAAAAAGAATATTATTATGGAACATTGAATGAAAAAGGAAATTTTTCAGGATTAGGAACATTAATATCAAAAGAAGAAAATATATATAAAGGTAATTTTAAAAATGGTATTTTTGAAGGAAAAGGTATATTTATATATAATAATGGAAATTATTATTACGGTGATTGGAAAAATGGAAAGTGTGATGGAGAAGGTAAATTAATAATAAAAGATAAATTAGAATATAATGGAACTTTTAAAGAAAATAAAAAAGAAGGAAATGGAATAGAAAAATATAATGATGGATCAAATTATGAAGGAGAATTTAATAATAATGAAAAAAATGGTTTTGGAAAATTTATTTATTCAAATGGAAATTCTTATGAAGGTCAATTTAAAAATTCTTTATTTAACGGAGAAGGAAAATTTAATTGGATTGATGGAAGAAATTATGAAGGTAATTTTAAAGATGGATATTTAGATGGAAAAGGAGAATTTAAATATAATGATAATTCTATTTATAAAGGTAATTATATTAATAATTCTAAAAATGGTTTTGGTGTTTATATTTGGAATAATGGAAAAAAATTTTATGGTAATTTTGTTAATAATGAACCTCATGGTGATGGTGTTTTATTTTCTGATAATGAAAAATATAATGTTAAATTTAGATTTGGAAAACTTATTTCTTGTAAAAATGGAAATATAGAAGATAATACTGTTGAAACTTCTAAATTTGTAGATACTAATACAAATAGAAATTAAAATTTGTTATTTAATTTTTTTAATATAAGTTATTTTTTTTAAATAATTTTATTTTTTTATTATTTTATTTTAATTTATTGATAGTATTTAAATTCTTAAGTATTAATTTGAGATAAAATAAATATGATTTTCTTTTTGAAATATTTAATCCTTTAATTTTTTAAAAACAGAATTATTCATAGATATTTATTAAAATTAACTATTTTAAATTTGAAGACTGTGAATAATAGGAAATGACTAGAGTATTAAGATTAATTATTTGTTAAATAGTTTTCTACTATTAAAAAAAGAACATTTTCTCAATACTTAGATTATTTAATATAATAATAAAAAAAATTAATATTAAAATAGAAAATTATATTTCATGATTAAAAAATGTATTTAAAAAAAATAGTATAAAAATATATAATCAAAAAAAATTAATTTTCATATTCAGAACTTTTATAAGTTAAATAATCAGATTCAATAGAATAAAGAGGAAGATCTTTTAAAGGTAAATCAACATTTTCAATTTCTTCTTCTACACTTTCAGGTTCAATAGATTCAGTTTTATCCATAAATTTACGTTTTAATTGAAATTCAGGAGGATAATATTGTTCTCCATTTAAAATACTCATTAAAGCATCATTTTTTAATTTTAAAAGATTTACATTATCTAATTTTTTATCATAATTTGAAATCCTTTTAAAAGTTCCATCTTTATTTACTATAATTCTTGATGATAAATTTCCTTTTGATTTATTACTACTTATTGTACTATTATAATTTGTATTTTTTCCTGATTTTAATATATTGTTATTTTTATTATTTGATAAACCTAATGGATTTGATTTTAATTGATTCATATTTCTTCTACTTCTTTCTGTAACTGCAGTTTTTATTGGAACAAAAAGGGGTTTAAAATCATTTAATGTTAATTTTTCTGTCTCTACTTTATTTTGAAAATAATTTAGAGCACTATCATACATTTTTTCAGACATAATAAAATTAAAAAAAAACAAAATATTTTAAAAAAATTGTATTTTATTTATGATTATTTTTTATTTATTTTATTAGATTAAATGTTTTGGGATAAATTAAATTTTTTTTTAAATTTATATTTCAATTATGAAATCACTTGATGATTATATTAATCAATATTATTTGACTCATTTAGATAAAATTTCAGAGGTTAAATTACCAAATTATCAATATTTAAATTTTCATAATTTAAATTCTGAACAAAAATTAGTTCAAATAACATTAACAATTAAAATATCTGATAAATGTATAATAAAAAATAAAATAGATTGGGATTTATCTGAAGAAAAAAAAAGCCCAGAATTATTTAGTAAAAATTTTATAGATTATTTAGCTCCAATAATAAAAGATAAAGAATTAATAGAATCAAACAAAAAAAATATAAAAAATCAGATTTTAGAACAATTAATAGAACATTTATGTAAAGTAAATAAATTTCCAAAATTTCACATAATAAAAAAACCAGATGAATTAAATGGAATAAATGAATTATGTCCTTATTGTAGAACAATAAAAAGAAATGAAAATTTTTGTATAAATTGTTTAAATTCTTTTGATAAATTTATAACAAATAATAATTCAAATAATCATGAAAATAATACACCAAAACCTAATTTTCCAAAAAAAAATAAAAAAAAAGAAAAATTAGTACAAGAAGAATCTCAAACTGAAAGACAAAGAATTTTATCTTTACGTCAAAAAAGTATTAATATAGATGAAAATGATTTAATAAATCAAAGAGAAGATAAAAAATTTTGTAAAAAATGTGGAGAAATAAATGATAAAAAAACTTTTACTTGTCATAATTGTTCATATAAATTTCCAATAATAACTTGTTTTAATATATATGATAATGATTCAAGTTATTGTATTCATTTTTGGGACAAAATAAATAAAAATAATATAATTCAACAATTAAAAGATTTTGGAAATTATTTTAATAAAGAGGATTTTTCTTCATTGAAATTTTTATATGAAAGAACAAAAGAAATAGTAAAAGAGAATTATGAAGAAATATTAACAAAAGAAGCTTATAATGAATTAACATTATATATAAATAAAATATATCAATTATTTTCAACTCCATCAACAACATCTCAAAAAATTTTTGATAAAACATATGAAAATAAATATCATAAACCTCGTCCTTTAATAAATATGTTAAATTATAATGATTTACCAAATGAAATAAGAGAAGGTTGGTTACCAGAAAATGATGTAAATTTAAAATATATAAATAAACCTAATTTAAAAGCGAAAATAAAAGTATATGATAATATAGCAAAAAATAAAGATAATGAAGATGAAGAAATAAATTTTTTAAATGAAAATAACGATGATAATTTAACAAAAAGAAAAAGAGGACGTCCAAAAAAAAAAGAAATATTCAGAGAAATGTCAAAAAATTTAAATAATGGAAAAGAATATAATGAAATACAAATAATAATGTCAGATAGAATAAATTTATTAAAATCAGATATAATAATCGAAGATGATTTATTACATTATGATTTTTGTGGTGAATGTAGAGAAGTAGGAAAATTAATTTGTTGTGAAACTTGTTCAAGTGCATATCATTATGAATGTATTGGATATGATAAATTTCCAAGAGGAAAATTTAAATGTTATTTTTGTAAAGTTGTTAAATTAGGTTTTGAAAATGCAAATTCTGTTACAAAAAAACATATTTTATTAGTTCAAAAATTAATTAATATTGAAGATAATATTAAATTTGATAAATGGTATATTGTTGCTGATAAATTATTAAATATATTAAAAATTCATCAATGTTCTTCTTTTTTTAAAGAACCTTTTCCTAAAGAAATTGAAAAATTTTATGATATTGTTAAAGAACCAAGAGATTTAAGTTTAATTGAAATTAAATTAAAACATTGTGAATATAGTAATTTAAATATGTTTTTAAATGATTTAAGTTTAATTTGGAAAGGAATTAAAATGTTTTATAAATCTAATAGTTTTTTTTGGAGAAGTGTTGATTCACTTGAAGTTTTTGTTAATCATATGATTAAAAGTGAAAAAATTTTTGAAAGATTTGATTTTGAAAAAGAAGTTTCTAAAGAAGAAATGGAAAATGATTATATTGAATATTCTAAATATGTTAAATTAAAGGAAAAAGAAGAAAAAAAAAATTTAAAAGACAATAATCTTTCTGATAAAAAAAAAGGAAAGAAAAATAAAAAAAAAATTGATAAAAAAAATAAAGAAGATGAAAAAAATAATGATAGTGAAATAAATGAAAATTCCAGTAAAAATAAAAATAAAGAAAATAATAAAAATAAAAAAAAGGAAAAAGAAGAAAAAGAATATGAAGAAGAAAAAGAAGAAAAAGAAGAAAAAGAAGAAAAAGAAGAAAAAGAAGAAAAAGAAGAAAAAGAAGAAAAAGAAGAAAAAGAGGAAAAAGAAGAAAAAGAAGAAGAAAATAAAAATGAAGAAAAAGGGGAAAAAAAAGAAAAAGAAGAAGAAGAAGGAAAAAAAAATGAAAAATAAATATTTTAAACAAAATATTTTAAATTTTTATCAAAAAATAGAAAAATTCAATTAGACATTAATTTTCTTTATTAAAATATTTCATATAAGTAATTTTTAATATATAAAGAATAATAATTTAATTAAATTTTATATTTTTCAAAAATTAAATTATTCAATGAAAAATAATTCAAGTAAAACTCTTTTTTCTCATGAAACAATTAATTCAAATTTTAAAACTTATATGACAAATCAATCTAAAAATAATTTATTAAGTTCAAAATCTTTAAGTCCAAAATCTTTTTTTTCTCCAAGTCAAACAACATATTATGAAAATAATTCAAATAATAATTTTAATTTAACAAATAATAAAACATTTTATTCAAAAATATCCTTTGACAAAAGATTAAAACTAATTCTTCAGAATAAAAAGAATTTTTTAAAATCAAAAATATCAAATTTAAAAAAAGATTTAGAAATAAAAGAAGAAATATTAAAAAGAAATAAAAGTGAATTACAAAAAATAAATAAAAAAGAAATAGAAGAAAATAAAAAATTAAAAGAAATAAGAGCTTTAAAATTAAAAGTTCATAAATTAATAAAAGATAATCAAGCAAAAATTTGTGATGAATATCAAAATAAAATTAAATTTTTTAATATGAGAATGATGGAATATTATAATGGAAAATCTTATTTAAATCAACAAATTAATTTTCATAAATATTTTAGATTTGATTTAGGAGATTATGAAAGTCATTCAAGAAGAAATTTTATGATTGATATTGAAGAAATAAAAAAAAATAGACAATTTGTTGAAAAATTAGATTTTAATAAATATTTTAATGATAAAGAAAAAAAAATTATAATGAGAGATCCAATTTATTTTATGAAAAATGAATCTATTTTTAATAATTTTAGTTTTTTAAAAGAAAAAACTTTAACTCAAAAAATAAATGAAGAAGAGCATTTAAAAGAAAAAAATAAGAAAAATCAAATTTCTTTAAAAAAATATCTTGTTAAAAAAGAAAGAAAATGTTTATCTGAAGAAAATAGAGAGAAAAAAAAAAATAAAATTTTAGATGATGAAGATGTAAATTTTACAATAAAAAAAGTAGAAAAAGAAGTAGAAAAAATAATAAAAGAAAATATGAATAATAAATTAAAAGAAGAAAAAAAAGTAAAAATTTTTGAAAATAATTTTAAAAATTTAGAAAAAAATTTATCACAAATTAAAAAAATTAAAATTACTCATCCAAAAATAGATTTTAAAAAATATATTCCACTAAGAAATAAAAAAGAATATTTATTACATCAAAATTTAACTCATTTATTAAAAAAATCAAAAAGTCCAAATAATTATAAAAATGGAATTGATTGTCCTAAACATAACAAAAATTTTGATTTAATATCTTTAGATGAAAATCATGGAGATGAAAATATTCAAGAACAAAAAAAATATGCTTTAAATTGTATTAATAAAATTACTGATATTTATCGAAATGAAAAATTAATTAAAAAAACTGAATCAAATACAATTTATAGAAATTGTCGAAGTCGAAATCATTTAAAATTTAATCCATTAAAAAAAATGCCTTTTATATATTATACTTTTGATAAATAAATTATTTTTTGTATATAATATTCAATATATATATAAAAATAAATTTTTGAAATTTCAAATAAAATTTGATATTTTATTTTAATTCAAATGAATATTCAAAATATTATTGTATAAATAAGAAAGAATCCATAAAAATATTGTTTTAATATAAAATAAAAGTTTATTAATTATTATAATAAAAATAAAATATATTATTTTATTAAAAATGAAAAGTTATAAAAGAGGGAATAATAGCTTGTTTGGAAGTTATTATACTGAAAGAAACACAGAAAGCAATTATTCAACTTTTGGAGAAACACCAAAAAGACCAAAAAATAAATTAATTAAAAGTTATTATTCTCGAAATCAAGATAATTTAAATAATTATGAAAGTGCTTTTTCAGTTAACAGAAATTTAGATTATTCAAATAATTTATTTAAATCAAATCCAGTTTTATCTTATTCAAAACCTAGTTCAGTTAATAAATCTAATAAAATTAAGTCAATTTTTAATAATAACAATTTAAGAAATTCTTCTCTTTTTGGGAAATTGAAAAATGTTGAAAATGATTTATCAATTTTTAAAAATTATAAACCAATGAAAAGATATTTTATTAGTGATTTAAAAAATCTTCCTAGTGTTTATGATAACAAAGGTATTTTTTTAAGTGAAAGAAAAGAATTAAATCCTTTATCAAAAAATCAAAAATTAAGGATTAATGATAATAATGAAATTAATTCTTTTAGAATTTTCAATTAAGAAAAGAACCACTTTTATAAAATTTATATATATTTTTTTTAAGCAAATTTTTTACTTTAACAATAATAACTATAATTTTATATTTTTTTAAATTAAAAGTTATATTTATCCAAAAAGAAAAATTTTATAAGATATCTTTAATATGTTAAAGTAATGATTGTAATGGTTATTAATTTACTATTATAATTATAAAAGTAGAAGAGAATGATGAAACATTAAGAAAAATAATATATTTTTAATTATTAAAAAAAAGATAAGAAAAGAATAGAATGAAAAATAATTTACTTATTTAAATAAAAAGTAATTGATTTGCTAATTTTTATGAAAATCTTTTTTTAAATTGAAATTAGAAATAATATTTATTTTTATTAAAAAGTTTTTAATTATTTGAAAAGCAATTTTAAAAATTTAAACTTAATTTCTTTTTTTATATATTAATATTGAAATAAATATTGCTTGTTTTTCCTTTATTACCGAATTTATGAAAATTATTAGTATACTTTATGATAATCAATTAAAAAAACTTTTACAAAATTAAAAATGATTTAACCTTTATTTTCTTTTTTTTTCATCTTATTCAAATTAGAATATTTGGAATTCATATAATTAATTATTTCATTAAAACAGTTTGTTGAAATTATCATAGAAATGAATATATTGTAATTAAATTTAATTTATAAATTATTGTAAATGATAAGGAAATTATATTTTTTTTATTTTTATAGTAATACAAATATAATTAGTTATTAATTTGAAAAAATCCGAAGTTATCTTTTAAATAATTTATAAAATTAATAATAATTTTAGATAATTAAATTATAAAAAATAATTTTAGAATTTTTTTAAAATTAAATTATTTGATTATAATATGAAAATGGTTTTCTTTCTTCTTTTTTTTATTATTAATTTTGCTTTTAGTGAAATTGATTTTACTCTTTTTGAAGAATTAGGAATTGAAATCCCTCTTCCTCTTAAATTAGAATCATTTAATGATAATTTATTTATGAATCAAATATATATTTTTAATGACCCTTTTTATAAATTTTTAACAATGTTTATTTTTTTAATAATAATTGCAGTTTTATTATTTATAATAGGAATTATTTATAAATTCTTAAATAGAAAAAAAAATAATGAAATAGAAGATAGAAAATTAGTATGAATAAAAAAATCTAAATTAATTTTTAAAAACAATCATTAAAATATGATAAATTATATTATAAAAAATAATAAAAAAATTCAAAACAATATTTTACCAAAACCGAAAATATAAAAATTCAAATTTGAAAAAACAATATTTATTTTAGCCCAATAATATGTGAAAATGAAAAAATTTTTAAAAAAAGTGTTTATAACCCAAAAATAATTATCCATCATTAACTTTTTATGTGCTAATTATTAAAATGAGTAACAAAATTAAATATTTTTAAATTTATCTTATAATTATTATGAAAACTATATTTAATCATTATTTAATTCATAAAGAATTTTAATTTGAAAAAGAAGGTCTATATAAATTAAAAATAAAATATAATAAATCTTTGAAAAACACAAATTATATGTTCCATGATTGTTCTTCTTTAACTTCTTTAAATTTATCTAATTTTAATACAAATAATGTTACTTATATTAGTGAAATGTTATATGTTTGTTCTTCTTTAACTTCTTTATATACGAATGATACTAAAATTAGAAATATGACATCCGATCTTTTAATCCAAAACTAAAAATAATGAATTATCCAAAAGAAAATTTAAATCGTGGACAATCAAAAATGATGATAATTTTTATTAATTTTTAAAAGAAATGTAATTTTTATTATTTTTAAATAATTTTATTATAATTTTTTTAATAATTTCATGAGATTTTTTCCCAATTTTTGGTTACTTATTGTTTTTAATAAAATTTTTAAAAAATTAAAGGTTAAATTTATTTGTATTTTTTTTTTTGAATATTTGATGGGGATTGGGGATTGGGGATTGGGGATTGGGGATTGGGGATTGGGG
>JAJJKW010000498.1:0-22328 GCA_023805745.1 Isotricha sp. YL-2021b | reverse complement strand
TTTTTTCTTCTTTTTTGATTTTGGTTTTTCTTTTATTTCTTCTTTTAATGTTTCTTCTTTTGGAATTTCTTCTTTTAATTCTTTTGAAGGTTCTTTAATTAATTCTTCTTTTGAAGTTTTTTTAATTGGTTCTTTAGTTTTATCTTTTATTTCATCTTCTTTTATTTTTGGTTTATTATATTTAATATCTATTAATTTTTCATTATTATTTTCTTTAATATTTTCAATTATATCTGATTTACTTTTTATTGGAATATATTCTTTAATATATTCATATTCTGGTCCAAACATTTTATTACTATTTATTGGTTTGTTTATTTTTGATTTAATTTCTTTAATTTCTTCTTTTGTTGGTTCTTCTTTAATTTCTTCTTTTTTTGGTTCTTTTTTAATTTCTTCTTTTATAATTGGTTTATTATATTTATTATCTATTAATTCTTCTATATTATCTTCTTTTATATTTTCAATTATATCAGATTTAGATTCTTTTGGTTTATATTTTTTAATATTATCATATTCAGGACCAAACATTTTATTACTAATTATTGGTTTTTCTTTTTCTTTTATTTCTTTTTCTGGTTTCTCTTTCTTTCTTTTTCTTTTTGCTTGTTTTTCTTCTATTTCTTCTTTTGTTGGTTCTTCTTTTAATTCATCTTTTGCTCGTTTTTCTTTTATTTCAGAAATTGGTTCTTCTTTTATTTCTTTAATTGATTTTTCCTTTATTTTCGAAATTGGTTCTTCTGTTTTTTCTGTAATTGACTTTTCTTTATTTAATTCTTCTTTTTGTGTTTCTTCTTTAATTGATTTTTGTTTTTTCTTCTTTTTAGATTTTGGTTTTTCTTTTGTTTCTTCTTTTAATGTTTCTTCTTTATTTAATTCTTCTTTAGGAATTTTTTCTATTTCTTCTTTTGAAAGTTCTTCTTTTATTTCTTTTTCTTCTTTTTCAATAATTGACTCTTTTTTATCTAATTTATTTTTCTTTTTAATTTCAGGTTTTTCTTTTATTTCTTCTTTTAAAAGTTCTTTTTCTTCTTTAATTGGTTTATTATATTTATTATCTATTATTTCTTCTATATTATCATCTAATATATTTTCTTTTAATTCTGATTGAGATTCTTTTGGTTTATATTTTTTAATATATTCAAATTCTGGACCATACATTTTATTACTATTTATTGCTTTTTCTTTTTCTTTAATATCTTGAGTTTTTTCAATTGATTTTTCTTTTATTTCTTTTAATGGTTTTTCTTTTATTTCTTTTGTTGGAATTTCTTTTTTAATTTCTTCTTTTAATTCTTTTGAAGGTTTTTCTGTTATTTCTTCTTTTAATGGTTTTTCTTTAATTAATTCTTTTTTAGTTGTTTCTTGTTTTAATAGTTCTTTTAATTTATTATTTTTATTATAAATTAATTCTTCAACTTTATCTTCTTTTATATTTTCAATTATATCAGATTTAGATTCTTTTGGTTTATATTCTTTAATATTATCATATTCAGGACCAAACATTTTATTACTAATTATTGGTTTTTCTTTTTCTATTTCTTTTATTTCTTTAATAAATTCTTCTTTAGTTGTTTCTTCTTTAATTGGTTTTTCTTTAATTTCTTTTGATGGTTTTTCTTTCTTTGTTTTTCTTTTCACTTTTTTATCTGGTTTTGAAGGTTCTTTAGTTATTTCCTCTTTTGATGGTTCTTCTTTTATTTCTTTAATTGGTTCTTTTTCTTTAATTAATTTATTATATTTATTATCTATTATTTCTTCTATATTATTATCTTTTATATTTTCTATTTTATCATATTCTTCTTCATAAGGTTTATATTCTTTTATATTCTCAAATTCAGAACCATACATTTTATTAGTATTTATTGGTTTCTTAATTCCTTCTTTTATTTCTGATTTTATTTCAGGTTTAATTTCTTCTTTTTTCTTTTCTTTTAATTTAATAGGTTTATTTTGTTTATTAATAATTAAATCATCAATTTCACTTTCAATAATATTTTCTTTAATTTCAGATTCAGGGTTCAATTGGTTTATATTCTTTTATTAATTCATATTCAGGACCATACATTTTAATATTAACATTTGGTTTTTTAATACTTTCAATTTCTGATTTTTAATTCTTTATTTTTAATATTTGAATCATCTACTTTTATTTCTTTTATTGATTCTTCTAATTTTTCTTTTTCTTGAATATTTATTTCATCTAATTTACTTTCTGGTTTTTTCTCTTTTTCAATTAATTTTTCATCTAATTTTTTAATTCCTTCATAAGTAAATCTTGTTCTTCTTTGATATTTTAATATATTTCTTTCTTCATTATTTTCAGAAATTAAATCATTTTTAATTTTAATAACTAAACATTTTATTTTCCATTTATCCAAATAATTTTTCAATATTTTATTTTCTAAATTAGAAAATATTTTTTCTATTTTTTTCTTTCTTACAAAATCAGGGAATAATTTCATTAAATCATCAAAAACACTTTTATTATTTTTTCCTTTCATAACTTCAACAGTTTTAATAGGTAAAATTTTTTTAAATAATAAATCTTTTTCTTCTTTTAATTCATCATTAATATTTTTTTTATCTTTTTTAAAGAAATTATGAGTAAAAACACTATCAGTTAATTTATGTTCATCATCATTAATATTAATTTGAGGAAGTTTAATTAAATCATTTTCATCTTCGAAATCATTTCCATCTTTAATTAATTCAAATGAATAATGAGTAATAATATTATTATTATTATTTTTATTTTCATTTTCAATATTAAATTGAGGAATAAAAGTATTTCTATCAATAGGAGCATCAATTAAATTTTTTTGAGAATAATCACTTAAAATAAGTTTATTAAATTTTTTAGAAATTAATAATTCATTTTCACTTTCAAAAATAGGAGAATTTTCTTTTAAATCAAAAGTATTATCTTTTAATTCTTGAGAAGTTTGAATAGGAATTTTAACAGGTTCATCTAAAGTATAACCTAATTCTGAATTATCTTGTTTTATTTCAGATTTTGATTTTTCATCTTCATTTTCATTTTCAGTTTCTTTTACAAATGATATTTCTTTATTTATTGAAATATCTCTTATTGAATTATCTTTATTTAATGATAAATCTTTAATTGATGAATCTTTATTATATGAAGTATCTCTAAATGAAGGAATTGATTCTAATATATTTATTTCTTTTGTTTGTGTTAATTTATTAAATATTGAATTTCCATCATTATAATTTACTATATCATTATCTATATTTTCTGGCTTTTTTACTTTTATTTCTTTTGATATATCTTTTGTTAAATCTTTTGTTATATCTTTTGTTATATCTTTTGTTATATCTTTACTTTCATCTTTTGATATTGTTATATCTTTGTCAATAACTTTTATTGATAATGAAGATATAGATAATATATTATTTTCTTTTTCTTTTTCTTTTTCTTTTAATATTTTTATTTCTTTTTCTTTTGGAATTATTATTAAATTATCTAAATTAATTTTCTCTGGACGAATTAAAGATAAATTAAATTTATTTTTATATAATTCGGGTTTTTCAATATTTATTTTTTCATCTTTTAATTTATCTTCTTTTAAAATAGAAAATTTATCATTTAATGTAAATATTGTTTTATTTTCTTGGAATAAATATACTTTATATGAATCTTCTGAATTTTGAGAACCTTTAAATGAAATATCTTCATTTATTTTTATATTTTTATTTCTTGATTTAATTGGAATTTTTTCAGAAATTTTTTTAAATTCAAAGAAATTATTTTCAATATTATAATCTGGTTTATTTATTGTTATTTTTTCATTTTCATCTTGTTTTTTATCATATTCTTTTATATTTAATATTTCAAATGTAAAATCATTATTTTTATAAATTTCTAAATCTTTATCTTTTTCTTCTTTTATTATTTCATTTTTTTCACTTTGAATTTTATCTTTTTCTAAAATTTCTTTTTCAATTTTTTCTAATTCTTTAGTCGAAGTATCTTTATCTTCTTTAATAATATTTTTATCTTTAAATTCATTTTCTTTTTCTTTATTTAAAATATTAAATAAATTACTATGTTCAATTTCAAATAATTTATTTTTTTGAATTTTTAATATTTCAAATTCAATTTTATTACTTTCAAGTAAGATATTAAATTTATTTTTTTCATTAGAAAATATATCATTTTTTTCAATTCTTTTATCATAATCTTCATTTTCTTCTTCAGTTTGAGTCATTTCACTTATATTACTTTCTTTAAATTCTTTAATATTTTGATTAACAATTTCAAAATGAATTTCTGAAAGAGAAGGAGTTAAAATAATATTTCTTTTTTCAGGAGAAATTCTTCTTGGAGTAATTAAACCTTCTAATTTTCTCATTTTTTTCTTATTTTCTAAATTTTTAATTTTTATATTTTTCGGTTTTTCACTTTTATCAGATTTTTCTATTGAAGAAGATAATTTTTCTATAATTCTAAATGAATCTGTTTCACTTAAAGAAATATAATTTTCTTTTGAAATTATAGAAAATTTCTCTTTATGAATTTTTAATATTGGATTTTTTGTTTGTGTTATTTCTGATATTTTTTCTATTGATTCTAATATATTTTCTGTTTTTTCTTCTTTTATTATTTTTGGATTTTTTAATAAAGTTTTTTTTAAAAGTAATTTTAATTTTTTTTCTTCTAATTCTTTTCCTTTTATTATTATTTCTTCATTTTTAATTTCTTTTAAATTATCTTCTTTTGATATTGTTTTTAATATTTTTTTTCTTTCTTTTTTTAATGGTTTTTCTTTTTCTAAATCTTCTTCTTTTTTATTTAATGTAAATTTATTTCTTTCTATTTTCATTTCTTTTTCTATTGTTTGTATTTCTTTTTCTTCTTTTTCACAACCATTAATTTCTAAAGATTCATTATCAATTGAATAATCAATTTTTGATTCTTTTCTTTTTAAAATTGTTTTATTTTTTGTTAGTTTAATTCTTTTTTCTTCTTTAATTTCTTTTTTAATTTTACTTATAATTTCTAATTGATTTATATTTGATGATAATTCTAATTTCTGATCTTCTTTTTCTTTTCCTAATAATTCTATTTCATTTATTGATTCAAATTCTAATTCAATTTCTTCTTTTTCTTTTTCTATTATTTCTAATTCATTTATATTTGAATCAAATTCTAATTCAATTTCTTCTTTTTCTTTTCCTATTATTTCTAATTCATTTATATTAGATTCAAATTCTAATTCAATTTCTTCTTTTTTTATTTCTTTTTCTAATTTAATTTCTTCTTTTTCTTTTCCTATTATTTCTAATTCATTTATATTTGAATCAAATTCTAATTTAATTTCTTCTTTTTCTTTTCCTATTATTTCTAATTCATTTATATTTGAATCAAATTCTAATTTTATTTTTTCTTTTTTTATTTCTTTTTCTATTTTTTCAGGTTCTTCTTTTTCTTTTCCTATTATTTCTAATTCATTTATATTTGAATCAAATTCTAATTTAATTTCTTCTTTTAAAATTTCAATTTCATTTACATTTTGTTCTTTTATTAAATTATTAAATTTATCTTTCCCTAATAATTCATCTTCATTTACATTTTGTTCTTTTTTCAAATTAATAAATTTATTTTCTTTTTCTTTATTTCTTATAATTTCATATTCATTTATATTTTCTTCTTTTCTTAAATTATTAAATTTATTTTCACCAATTAATTCAATATTATTTATATTTTCTATTTTATAAATTATTTCTTTTTCTTCATCTATTAAATCATTTTCTAAATTATTTTCTTCTTTTTCTTTTTCAACTTTACTTAAATTACTTTTATCAATTGAACTTTTACTATCAGAAATTTTACTTTTTTCAGAAGGTTTAATAGAAAAAGTAAAATCTTTATTTTGTTTTATAAATAATGAATCAAATATTTTTTTATAATTAAATTTATCTTCATCTTCTTTATTTCCAACAATAATAATATTTTTAAAAGAAGAATCAGGTTTAATATTTTTAAACTTTTTAGAACTACTTATTCTTCTTTTTTTAATATCATAACTTTTTCTTTTTTTACTTAAATTATAATTTTCTTCAACACAACCATTAATAACAGAAAAATTATTTGATTTAATATTTTCAAAAGTAATATCTTTAAAATATTTTTCTTCTTCATTTTTATTTCCTTCAATATAAAATTCATTTACTTTTGTTTCAATAGAAATCATTTCTTCTTTTTCTTCTTCAATAATAGGTAATTGTTCCATTGTATAATCTCTATCAATTACAGAAAAAACAATATTTTTTTGAATTTCAAATTCTTCTTCAAAATATATTTTTTCTTTTTCATCTATAAATTTAATTTCTTGTTGAGAATCACTTAATTCATTATTATCTCTTTTTGGTGTTGAAAATTCTTTTTCTTCTTCTTCATTTCTCATTATTTCATTTTCAAAAGAATCTTTTTTATTTGATATTATATTTATTCCTTCAAAAGAAAAATCCATTTGAATATTATCAAATTGATTTTTAATTTTTTTATTTGAATATCTTTGACTATTATTTAAAGAATCATCATCAATTTTATTTATTTTTTTCTTTTTATAATCTATTGATAAAGAAGAATTTTCTTCATCTTCATTAATATTATATTTTCTAATTTTTCTTTGAGGAATTATTTTATCTTCTTTTTCTTTTATATAATTTTCTTCATATTCTTTACTTTTATTTTCTTCATTTATTCTTTTATTTAATCTTATTCTTCTTTCAATTTTTTCATTTTTTTTCATAGGATAATTTTTATCTAAATCTTCTTCACTTAAAGTATTATTTTTATCTTCTGGTAAAAGTATTTCTCCTTCATTTAAAGGTTCATCTTCAATTTCATTTAAATTTTCATTTTGTTGAATTTCATTTTTTTCATATGAAAATTTATTTATTTTAGATTCTTTTAAATAAAATGCTTGATTTAAAAATTTATTACTTTTATCATCTTCATATAATAATTTTGACGGATTTAATACTTCAAATAATATATTTTTTTTATCTATTTTGATTAATTTTTCATCAAATTGTCTTTTTGAATTTTTCAGTTCTTCATATTTTTTTAATAAATCATAATATAATTTTTCAAATTTTCTTTCATTTTCTTCTAAAGCTAAACTTACTTTTAATCTTGAATCTTCATTTAATTCATCTAAATAACCTTGATAACTAAAAGAAGAATTATTTGTAATTTTTAATGATTCTTTTTCAAAATAATTTTTCCTTTGTAAACCTAAATTTAAAGTTCTTATTCTACTAATTAAATCCATTTGTCCAGTTAAAAATCTATAAGGAATTTTTTTTGAAGGTCTAAAAGACAATTTATAAATTAAATGTTTAAAATTCCTTTTCAAAATTTTATTATAAAAATTAATAAAATGTTCAATTAATGCTTGTCCTTTATAAAACATAATTAATCTAACATAAATAATTTTTCTTAGCCAATATCCTCTCCAAAAAGATTGAATTTTTTCTACTCTATAATTAACATAATTTAAATGTTCTCTAATAAATCTTTGTAATAAAATAATTTGAGGTAATCTTTCTTTATAATAAGAATAATATTTTTTTTTCATTTCATCATTAAATAAATTTATATTTAAATCTACTTTTCCTCCTAAATCAGGTGATCTTGGAGAAGAATTTAAAGGTTTATAAGAAGAAATAGGAGATCCTTCATTATCCAAAATAGAAGAAACAGAATATAAAAAATTATTTGTTGTTGTATAATAATTTTCACTATTATTTGTATTATATAAATACTGTTTATTTTCTACAGAAGGTGTTGTTTGAATAAAAATATTTTTACTTCCTTGTGATGTATTATTATAATTTGAATTATAAACATTATTATAAGTATTATTATTATTATAATTATAGTTATTATTATATGTATTATAATTATTATTATTATAGGGCATATAATTATTATTGTAAACATTATAATTATTATTGTAAGTATTATAATTATTGTCCTTATAATAATAATTACTATTTTGAGAAGGAGAATTTATCATATAACTATTATTTGGACTTCTTATATTTGCTGTTATTTTTTCATCAGGAGAAACAAAGATTTCAACATTTCTTTGATGAAAATTTCTTGGTTGTCTTAAATTTCTTTGTGTAGTCATATTAATAAAACTTTGAGTAATAACAACATCATCATTATTTTTAATATAATCTTGACTTGGACTTCCAATTTGATAATTATAATTATATCTATTATTTAAATTATCTTTTTTTTGATTTTTTGAATTACTTCCTGGAATTTTTATATTATATTCTCTATTAATTGAAGTATTATAAGAGGAATTCTTTAAATTCACATTGGGTGAATTATATAAATTTCTCTCATCTGTTTTAACAATATAATTACTTAATCTTTCTCTTTTTTGGCTTTTAATATTTAATAATTTTTTACTTGTAGAATTTAATTGAGTTTGTTCCATTTTACTTACAAGTAATTTTGTAGTTTTTTTTCTCGAACTTTCCACTTGTTTATTATATAAATTATCTTCATTTGAAATTGATAATTCTGAATCTGTATCAATAACTACATTTGTTCTATTATGTTCACCCAATGCGAGAACTCCTTTATTTTTTATTTTTTTTATTCCTCTAAGTAAATTTTGAGGGGAAAGTTCTTCTTCTTTTTTTTTCTTTGTTTCAATATTTTTATATTTTGATATTTTTGAACTTACATTTATAAATTTTTTCTTAGAAGGGAGATTGGAATAAAGAGGTGATTGATAAAGATTATATTGTTTTTGGGAAATCATCATCTTTATTTTCTCTTTTGATGGGTGAATATTTTATTTATTTAAAAAAATTATATCTTATATATTAAGATTTATTTATTTTATTTTTTTTTTTTTTTGAGGTTTTAGTTTTTTTTTTTGTTTTTATTTTTTTTTTTTTTTGTTTTTTTTTTTTTATTTAAAAATTTTTTTTTTTTTTTTTTTTTTTTATTTCTTTTTTTTATCTTTTGTTGGGTTAATATTTTTTTTATTTAAAAAAATTATATCTTATATTTTAATATTTTTTTTTTTTTTTTTTTTTTTTTTTTTTTTTTGAGGTTTTAGTTTTTTTTTTTTGTTTTTCTTTTTTTTTTTTTTGGTTTTTGATTTTTTATTTAAAACTTTGTTTTTTTTTATTGATTTTTGATTTTTTAGTTTTTTACTTTTGTGGAATCTTATTCTTTTGTTCGTTAAATATCATTATTTAGTTAATTTTTATTCTGGCCGGGAGAATGAGTTATTTTTTTTTTTTTTATTAATTTTTTTTTCATTCTTTACTATTTTAATTATTTATTTTTATGAAAAAATACATTTTTAAATTAATATTAAAAAATTAGTTTTTTTTTTAAAGAATGAATTATAAATAAATAAAATCAGAAATTTTTTACTTTTAAATAACCAATATCTAAACTTTTATTTTATTCCTATTAAAATTTATTTTATTCAATTTAGAAAATAAGATAATTAATATGTTTAATGCAATATTTTTATATATTAAATATTCTTTTGTTTTTAATTGAAATGGGAAGATTTATTTCAATTTTTTTTTAATAGACATTTTATTATTAAATAAATTTGAAACATATAAAAATTTAAAATAATAAATTAAATATTTACTCTTATATTTTTTATGAATATAATAATATTGAATGAGTGATAGAAGTATTAAATAAAACAATTCTATATTTAAAATTAAAAAATATTCAATAATTTTCTCTTATTATAAAATATTTTCCAGATTTCCAGATTTATTTCAAATTTCAAATACAGAAAATTTCACTTCGGGAATTGTTCCAGATTTTTAAAAAAAAAAAATTAATTTTCCTTCTTTTAATATTTTTTTTTTTATAATTAATATCATACTTAAAAATTATATTTTAGTTGGGGAACATTTTCTAATAATATGTAGATTTATATTTATAAAATTATTTAATCAATTTATCTTATTTAATAATTTTAATTTTAAATTGATATAATAAGTTATTATATATGTCATTTTAAAATCAAAGATAAAGCATTCTAATATTAAGGATGGTTGTATTTAAATATTTTTAAAATAAGAAAAAAATATTTAAAAAGGGATGAAATGATTTATTTAAATGATAAAAAATATTTCCAACACGATGGAATATATTTTTATTCAAATCATGAACTGTAAATTTTCTGAAAAATGGAAATTAATATGGAGTCTGAAAATATGGAAAATATTTTATAATTTTCTCATAATTTCATCTATAAAAAAATTTTAACTGGTTTTTAATAAATATTTTATGTTTTTTTCTATAAAAAAATAATAGAATATAATTTTTATATTGGATTTTTAGTCATATTTTAAAGAATATGAATATTTTCTTCAATTTTTGTCTATTATTAAAAATTTATAAAAAATAAATTTAAAAGTTGATGTGTTATAAAAAGGAAATATCAAAGAATCAAAATAAATTTAAAACATAAATAATTATTTCATGAAATAAATATAATTACCTTTCAAATTTTTTTCTAACAATGAAATAAGTAAGATATAAAGAAGAGATAAAATAATCCATTCAAATAATAAACAATATATTCCACCAATTAACCAATTTATTTGAGTATGATTATATACTGAACAAAACACTGTAATATAATAAAATAAAAATAAACTAATTAAAATAATACAAATAAAAACAATGATTCTCCTTAATTTAGTATTATTTTTTGATAAAAGAATAATTTTCATAATAAATATTAATGCCATTGAAGAATTAATTGAATAAATTAATCTAAAATATTCTTCTCTTATTGGATAAATTATTTTATTTCTATTATTATTAAACTTTTTTCAATCATATTTTCAGAATAAAATATTGAATTAAAACCTAAAATAATTAAGATATTAAAAACAAATAAAATAATTATGAAAGAAAATGTATTACATAAATTTAAAATCGGAGATAATTCAAATAAATTATTTAAAAATATTTTATCAAATGATTCAGTAATATTCGTTATTATTATTTCATTATTATTTATTGCTTTATCAATGCTATTTTTTTCTTCTTTTACATTATTTTTTATTTTAATAACTTTTTGTGAATTTAAACTTTTTTCACTTAAAATATTTTTAGAAAAATTAGATTTAAACCCAATTTCATTATATATAGTTATTTGTTTTAATTTGGGGATTGGGCCCAATCCCCAATCCCTATTATTTTAAAATAATATCATTTTTTTTAATAATTATTATAAAGAAAAATTATAACTATTTTTAAATTTAAAATATATAAATGGCTTTTATTATAGGATTTTATCAAAATATAAGATGAAACTTACAGATAAAAAAGATAAAAGTATAAATTCAATAAATCCTCAAAAGTATTCCAAAAATAATTTTAAATTTACGATTGATTCAGCAGATGATAAACTCACTTTTTTTGCACAGAATTTAAATAATTTTCCAATAAAAACATATGGTTTGGAACTTTCCCTTTCCGATTTAGAAAAAATGGAAGAATTAGAGAATATAACTTTCAAAAATATGAATATATTTGCTGATTTTATTAGAAAATTAATCAATTCAGATAAATATGATATTGACATAGGAAATAATGAAAAAAAAGGGAATTATATTAGTTTGATAATTAAATCAGAAATTTTTAGCAAAAATTACATAGAAATTAAATTACCTGAAAAAGGGTATGATTATGATTTGAAATCAGAAATTGAATCAATGAGAATATCTGTTAATGAAATAAAGCAATATATTGATAATAATAGGGAATTTTTATCTGAAAATCAAAAATCAAAGGAGGAATGTGCCAAGGATTCTTTTATAGGAACTTCTATTTTAAATAATGATGAAAAAATATTAATAAGTAAATTTATTCATCCTCATAAAATTATTAAATTCAATTTAGTTTACAAAAGCAATGATAGCTTTAATTATTCTTATTTTCATGATTATTGTGATGACATTTCCCCTATTGTTATTGTTATTAATGATTCTTCTGGAAGAAAATTTGGAGGATATTCTACAAGAAGTTTTAGGCAGCCAACTAATGGAATATATTATTGTAGAGCACCTGGCTCTTTTCTTTTTAATTTAACAAATAAAAAAAAATATGATTTAGTAGATAACAATTCTGTAAATGCGATTTATAGACATAATTCTTATGGTCCTTGTTTTGGATATCATTCTAGTGGAACAAGTTATTATGATTTATTCATCAATAATAATTGCAATTCCTCAAGCTGTTACTGTCAAAAAAATGTTTATAATACGGAAGGAAATTTATTAGGTTCTTCGAGCCAAACATCTTTCACTGTTAGTGTTTATGAAGCTTATCAAGTTATTTTTGGGTGAATAATTAAAATGCTTATTACTATTTTTTATATAAATAATTATAGATAATATAATAGAAAAAATAATATGTATAATTTTTTTTAATTCTTACATTTTTACTTATATTCAAATTGAATTAAAATAAAAAATATTTCATTCTTTATATTTTAATTATTGTTCAATATATAAAAATAAATATTTATTGGGGATTGGGCCCAATCCCCATAAAAAGATTTATAAAAATATAAGAATTTAAAAATTATTGAAAAAAATTATTTTCATAATAAAAAAATAAAATTAAATAAATAATTTTTAGAAAGAACGTTATTTAATTCAATAAAATAAATGGGAAATTACTTTTATAGCAAAAATGATGAAGAAAAAGAAGAAGAATCAGAAGAAATCGAGGATGAATATGAGAAAGAATTAATTAACAATTTTAAATATTTTAATGTATTTTGGTATGATCCTAACAATTCAAATGATTTCGATTATTTCAAAAAATATTTTCATAATGTTCTTTTTATCAAAGGAACTGACTTAGAATCTGTTCAAAAATTTTTTAAAAAAGAATTATTATCTGATAAAAAAAATAGATTATTATTAACCCTTGGAGCTAAAGGTGAAGAATTAATAATCAATTTAGAAAATAATGAACATATTAAAGCTTTTTTTGTTTATTGTTGGAATACATTGTTACTTTTTTCTAAGTTATTCTTACTATTTTTATTTTTCCATAAATGAATTAATATACATGAAATAATTGTTAGAAGAATTCAAATTAAATAAATCCAAAATCCAATATTGTTCTTTATATTTTTAATTTCTTTAGAACATTTTAAAGGTAAATTATCAATTTTATTATTATTATTTATATATGTTTCTTTTATTTGATAAGAATAATTCAAATTTTCTTTATAATTACAATTCATTATAATTTTAATATTATTTGTACTAAACTATCAAATTCACAATCATTATTTATAATTGTTTTATTTTCAAAAATTTGTGTTTTTCTAAATTTTTGTGTTAAATCATAATCAAATCCTTTAGTTTTGTAACATGATTTAGAAAAAGCATTAAAGAAGAACAATTGATATAAAATTTGTATTATTGAAAACATTATTTAATATAATTATATTTTGATTTTTTCCTTTCTATTCAAAATCATATTGATAAAAAAATAATAATTTTATTTCCATTTAATATTTTCACATTTTTTTTTTATTTCTTTTTCATTTCCAATTATTTTAATTTCTTTCCATTTCCAATTTCTATTATTCCTATTAAATTCTTCATAACAGTTTAATATTTGGTTTTATCTTTCTTTTCAATATTATATTCACATAGAATTTCATTACTATTATTATTATTATTATAATTATTATGATTATTATATATTTGTTATAATTATCATTCTAATTATTATTATCATAATTATTGTAATTTCCCTAAATTCTTATCATTATTAAATTTATTTTTGAAAAAATTTCGATTAAATCAATTAATAATTGTCCATAAGTTAAAATTTGCTCACTTTATGAAGGCTGAATTATTTTTATAAATATTTATTTATAATTAGAGTGAAAATTAAAAATAAGAAATAAAAAATTAGATTAATTGGGATAATGAAGTTAGAGAATTTATTTCACTATATTATTTATTCTATTTCATAATTTATTCTTCTTTTTCTAATAATATTAGTATCTTTATCAAAAATTGATAGTGGCTTTTATGAAAATTAATTAAATAAATTTACCAATTGAGCAAGGATTTATATACTTTTATAATTAGTGTTATTTTTTATGATCTTATAATAGTTATTTATTATACAGATAAAATTAATGTATTCCTTTTTCAATTTAATTTTCTAAATATCTTTTTAGATTATTTTAATATAAAATATAATAAACATTTCACATTTCATGAAATAGGAACTAAATAAGATTTGTTTAATTTAAAAATATCCCTTTTCATTTCTTTAATTTCATTATATTTTTCACTTATTCCTTTTAATTTATTATCTATTTTTTTTAAACTGTTTATTTATTTTAACAAAAAATCCAATATATTTATAGGAAGTTTTTATTTTGATATTATTATCTCTTTAATACTTATTCTTTACTTTTTAAATTTAAGACCAAATAATTCCTTTTTATCAGAATAACTTCTTCTATTTATCTTCATTATAAAATAATAAACATCTTTATTTGGTAAATTAATTTTATGAAATATCATATAAGAAGAAATATTCTATAAAAAACTATATTTGATATAGAAATGTATTCTATAAAAATGACAAAATTAAGAAAAGATAATCATCTTTTTACTCTATTTTGAAACCTAAATTTACAATTTGGAAAATTAGATAAATACATAAGATTGTTATTATATGATATTAAGAATGAAATATTTACAAAATAAAAATTCATATGAAGATATTATTCTTATTTATGATTAAAATTTTTGAAATATATTAAATTAATCATTTGGATTGTGTTTACAAGCAAAATATTTTTGATTTTTAAAAATTTAACATAAAACAAAGATTTTTTAAAATTATAATTCAATAACAATTTTATTAAAGAATATATATATTGTTTAAGAAAAAGGGAAATAGATATTTATAATCTCATTAAAGAATTTCCTAATTATTAAACAAATAATATGAGAATAAATACTTTAAGATAATAGCAATCTAAATTTATTTTAATCATTCTACTAATTATTGTATTTAATTTAAAAAAGGAGATAATGAATATATTTAAAACAGTATTTTTATATATGAAGTCTTTTTTTTCTTTTAATTATCAAGTGAAAATTTTTTTTCAATTTGTTTTCTAAAATAAACAAGATTATTAAAATAAAATTGATAAATTTGAAATATATAAAATTTACTATAATACATTTTTCTAAATAATAATAAATAAATATGAAATGGAATTATTAAATAAATCAAAATTTAAAAATAATTTAGGAATATAAACCTTTAGAAAAAAAGTTAATGTTTTACATTCAATTTAATATATTATAACCTGTCGTATAAATTAAATATTTTATTTAGACTATCAAACATCTTAATCATATTCTTAGCATTATTATTAAAATTAGATAAATTTAAAGAAGTTAAAGAAGAATATTTATTAAACATATGATTCATATCTTTAACATTAATCATATTAAAATTAGATAAATTTAAAGAAGTTAAAGAAGAATATTTATTAAACATATGATTCATATCTTTAACATAAATCATATTAAAATTTGATAAATTAAAAAAGTTAAAGAAGAACAAACATTGAACATATGATTCATATCTTTAACATAAATCATATTACAATTAATTAAGAAATTAAAGAAGAACAGCCAAAGAACATATAACTCATATTTTTAACATTAATAGTATTAATATTAGATAAATTCAAAGAAATTAAAGAAGAACATTTATAGAACATATTAATATATTATTAACATTATTAATATTAATATTAGATAAATTAAAGAAGTTAAAGAAGGGCAAAAAGAAAACATCCAACTCATATCTTTAACAATAATTGAATTAAAAGTAGATAAATTTAAAGAAATTAAAGAAGAAAATATAAATATATAACTCATATTTATTAATAATCTTTTAAATTTAATTAATATTTTATTTTCTATTCCATTTAAAAAAAAAAAATATTATTTTGAAAAATTTATAATAAATGGAAAAGAAAATAAAATAGAATGTATTATTAAAGGGGGAAATAATAAAATAATAATTTATGAAAAACAAGATTATAGAGATACTTATTTATATAATAATGAAAAAAAAGAATTCTGAAATATATTTAAATAATAAAAATTAAATAAAGAATATGAATTTGAAAATAGAAAAAAAAATAAAATATTAAGTATATTTAAAAGATTATTAACAAATAGGAGTTATATGTTCTATATTTGTTCTTCTCTAATTTCTTTAAATTTATTTAATTGTAATTCAATTATTGCTAAAGATATGAGTATTATGTTTTATAAATATTCTTCTTTAACTTCTTTAAATTATTTAATATTAATACTATTAATGTTAATCATAAGAATAGTATGTATTTTGGTTGTTCTTCTTTAAATTTATTTAATTTTAATACTAATAATGTTAAAGATATGAGTTATATATTTTATAATCGTTCTTCTTGAACTTCTTTAAATTAATTTTAATATTAATAATGTTGAACATATGAATGATATGTTCTCTGGTTTAAATAAAGAATGTATAAATAATACAACAGAACATAAGCTATAAAATTTAGTTTAGAAAATTAAATTTATTTTATCAAGATTAATAAATTTGAATTTTATTTTTTATATTTGATTTATAAAATTCTTTTAGAAAAATTTATATATATTATATTCAATATCATTATTAAAAATGACTTTAAAATAATATATTCCAATAATATATTCTTTAAAATTAATATTAGCAATAATTCCTGTATCATCCGCTTTATAAAATTTTAATTCTTTTTCAAAATTATTATTATCTTGTATTAAATATATTTTTTTAATTTCATCATCAGCTAATTTATTATTAAAAATAAGTAAAACATAATTATTTTTAAACTTATAAGCATCATTAATATTTATAGATTCATTATAAATAGCAATAATAATTTGAGCATTTATATTATAAATTGTTTTATCTTCTTCACTAATTATTTTATTACAAAAATCATTAAATAAAAATTATAAAGTCCTTTTCCATAATCAGAAAGATCAATCATAGTTTTTGGAATTCCATGCATTGAAATATTAAAATCTTTTTCATCAATTTTTCCAGTTAAATAATTTCTTATTTTTAAATAAATAGTAACTTCTTTTTCTTTAAAATAATCATAAACAGAAAGATTAATTTTAATTGATAATTCATTATTTTCATAAAATATAATATCTTTTCCAAAAAAAATATCTAATTTAGGAAAATAATAAATAGTTTTTAAAATAATTTGTTGATTATTTATTGTTCCATTAATTTCATAAATTCCAAATTTTCCTTCTTCTATTTTTATTATATAATTATTATTTTCAGGTTTATTAAAAGTTTGATTAAATAAAAAAACATTATAATTAAAAGGAACATCATAATAAAATTTAATAGTAGTATCATCATAATATTCAAAACAATCATCACTTTCCATTTTAAAAGTATAGTAAGTATAATCTTTAAGAAAATATTCATATTTATTTACTGTAATATTTATAGTTGTATAATTTTTTGGTCTTATATAATAACATTTTGATATATTTAATATATAATCATATTCACATCTTTCTTTAAATTCATCTAAAACTTTTAAATAATTATTAAAATAAAGTATTTCCATTGCATTTTCTAAAGTATCTTCTAAATTACTGAATTTAAATATTAATGGTTCATTATCATCATTTAAATTTTGATAATTTTTTTCAAAATAAAAAAAAGAAAAACTCTTATGAATAATATCATATTTTTTTGAATGAGATAAATTATTACATTTAATTTCTGAAATATAATAATTTGATTTAGGGACTTTATGAGTAAAATAAATATAATTAAAAGTTTCATTAAAATTAATTGGATAATCTGATGAATCTTTTGAATAATTATACAATGTTGTAATTGTACTACTTTGTTCAACTTTATTTCCAATTGAAATTTTTGTAATATTACCTAAATAAAAATTACTAGATTTAATTACTATAATATTTCCAACACTTGTTGGTTGTAAAACCTTAAATTTTGCATTTTCAAAATCATCTGAAAAAAATAATTTACATAATTCACTTCCATCTAAATATAAATAATAAAATCCAAATATTATATTTTTAGGAGGAGTAATTATTAACATTGAATTATTATATATTTTTGATAAATTATAATTATTATCTCTACTTCTTAATTCTATAATTTGGTAATTTTTTGTGTTATTTATTATTATTAATTCATCTTTAAAATAATAGGATTTTATATCTTGAATTGTAGAAAAATAAATATTTTGAGAATAAATAATTGAATTAGTATTTTTAAATTTCCCTTCTATAATAAATTTATATTGTTTTGAAGTTAAATTTTGTAATTTTTCATTAGATAAATAATAACTATTTTTCCCATATAAATTATCAAAATAAATATTACTTGAATCACTTTCTTTAATAAATACAATTAACTTTAAATCATTAATTAAAGGTTTAATTTTAATTAAAATATCTTGATTTGTAAAATGATATTCTTGTAAAGGCTCAAAATCTAAAATATATTTATAATTCTCACAAATTATTATTTTTTCATTTGGAATTTCATATTTATTTTTTTCATTATCATCTGTTAAAGTATAAGTAAATGTATAAACACCATTATTTGTTTCTTTAAATAAAAAAATTTGTTTAGTATTTGACAAATCTCCTGTAAAATTCTTTGAATATATAATTTCATTTTCTTTTTTATAATAAATGGATTCTATTTTTTTGAAATATCCTTCTGAAATTATTATTTTTGGTTGTACTTGATTACTTATATCTTTAATAACAATTTGATTTATAAAATCAACTTTTAATTCCTCATTTAATTTATTAAAATAATATATTTGAGATGAACCTATTTTACTTTTTAATCTTATATTATAATTTTTATTTGGAAAAACTATAAGATTTAATTCAATATAATTATCTTCATCATTATAAAATGTTTTAAAAGTATATTCATTATCATCTCCATCATCTTTATTAGTATATTTTATATAATTATATAAATTATCAGTTATTATTATTTCTATTATACTTCCCATATGAAAATTATTTGAAGAAATAGTAATTTTATTTATTCCTATTTTTAATTGAGTATTATTATATGAATAAGTAAAATTAGCTTGATCAATACTTTGAGAATAAAATATTGATGAAATTATATTTTTTAAATATTTAATTTCATATCTTCCATAAGATATACCATATGTATTATTAATTTTACAATTTAATCTATTTGAATATAATAAAGAATCATCACAAATTAATTTATTATCTCCAAAAGTTAAATTTTCAATATAACATAAAGAATTTAAAATAATAGGATTTAAAGAATAAATATTTTCTTCACTAGAAATATTTGTAACTTGTATGGTTTCTTCATATAAATAATTATTAAAATTATTTTGTAAAGAATTATTTGAAAATAATTTAACATATAAATTCCCAATTTTAGGAAAAAAATCATTTGAACTTATATTAAATGAACATATATTTTCATAAATACAATTAAGTGTTTGATTATTATATCCAGTTCTAAATAAAATAATATTATTTGAATCTATACAATCTTCTTTTCTAACATTAAATAATATATTATCATTTTTATAATAGAAACATTTTTTTGATGCTGAAATATTAAAAAAATTTTCTTTTACATAAATTGAACCAAGTGATATTAATTTTTTATTTGATGATATACAACTTATATTATAATTTCCAATTTCATTAACATAATAAAAATAATCATGTAAAATATTTTCTTTATTTTTATAATTTATTTCTTCTCTTTTATTATTATGCTCAATAAAAACTTTTTCAGGAAAAAATCCTTTTTGAGATTGAAAATATATATTAATTTCTATTTGATTTTTTTCAGAAGGTAAAATATAATAAATATCTTTAAATGAATAAATAAAATTTTCAAAATTCATTTCTTCATTTATATTTAATTTTATTTTTTCATTATCACAATTATTTAGAATATATAAATCTTCATTTTCATTTTTAAAATAATAATTACTTAAATTAACAGAATTACAATTATTATCATTAGAACATAAATAAATTAATTTTTGAATTTCAGAATTAATTTCATCAATTTTATTATTAATAATTAATTCTCTTAAATTTTGAATATCAATATCAAAATAAGATAAAGGATAATTATATTTTTCACCAACATCAACTTCTAAATAACCTTTGGGTTCAATTATATTAGAATCAATTATATATTGTTCCATATAAATTCCTGTTGGATTAGGAATATTTTCTTCAATTTTCATAGTTGTTATAATATAATTTAATCTTCTAATATTTGAAGAAGTTATATAATTTACTTTATAATCATCTTTATTTTCTTTAGGATAATATAAATTTAATGATACATTTTCAGTAAATTCTTTTAAATAAACATTCTGACAATTATTTCTTATTTTTATTGCTGAAATTTTTATTGTTGCTAAAGTTGTGATTTGTCTTATTTTAACTTTAAGAATTCCAGGATATAATTTATTTGAAGAAAATGTTATTTTATTATCTTCAAAATTTGTACAATTAAATTTTTTTGTAGCATCTATTATTTTATCATTATAATTTGAATAAGGACTATTTATACAAAATGAAGAAGAATATTTTTTCATTAAATCATTTGATTGAAATAATAAAACTAATGAAGGATATTGTATTTTATTATTAATATTTTGTATGAATGCACTAGATTCACTAAATTGAATTGTTATTAAACTTGCATTTTTAAAAATTGTATTTTGAAAATAATAAAATAAAGTTTCTTCATTAAAATCTCCATTTTTTTCATCTTCAAATAATTTTCTTTTTAATTTAACTGCTTTAATATTAAAATTTAAATCTGTTGGAAGAGTAAATGTTAAAATATTTGATTCTTCATTAAAATTTAATTTATTAAAACCAAATTCATTTCTTTTATAAGTTAAAGAAAAAGTTTCAATTTCATCTCCATATTCAATATCAAAACTTTCAATACTATCCATATAAAAATTATTTCTAGTATTAATAATTTGATAATTAAGTTCATCTATTTTAGAAATTGAAAAAGAAGTTGAATTAATTGAATAAGATGAATAAATATTTGAAATTAAATAATATTTATTATCTTTATATGAAAAATAAGATAAATTTGAATTACCATAAATATAATTAATACCATTAAAATGACATATATATTGTTTTTTAGATTCAAAAAATTTTGAATCTTCAATTTTACATATAAAATCAGCTCTATTTGATTGCTTTGATAAACTAAAATAACCATTTAATGTTTGAAAATCACATTGAGTATAAAATATAATTTTATTATAATCTGGAGAAAAATATAAGTCTGAAGTTATATTTGTTATTGTAATTTTTTCAATATAATAAATCATTGAAAATATTTCTTTTTCATAAATAAATATATAATAATCATAACTTAAATTAGTTAAATCTAAAGAAAAACAATAACTTTTTATATTATTTGGACAAACAGTTTTTTCAAATTTTTCATTTTTTGAACTAAAATATATACTTCTTGCATTAATTTGAATATCATCAATATTAATAGTAAAATTTAAATTAGGATTTATTTTTAAAATATATTGAATTGTTTCATAAATATAAAAACAAGAAGAATTTGTTTTTTTAGTTTTGCTAATTTGAAAAAAATCTGTTATATCATTTTGAATAGCAATTTTTTTTTCATTCTTTCCATAATAAAATGTATAAATTCCAGTTAAATTTATTTTACATTCAAAATCAGAAACTGATTCATTTTTAAAACATGTATAATTTTTATTATCTTTTGAATAAATTATTTGAGTTTCATTAATTGAATTTGTACATTCAATTTTAACTTTAACATCTTCTTTTTCATTTTTAACAAAAATTGTTTGTGGAAAATTACAATTTAATTCTTCTAATGTTATTGAAATTAATGAAAAGATTAAAAAGAATATTAAGATCATTTAGATAAAATTTTAATATTTATTATAAATATTTAATATTTATACCCTTTTTTTTTAATCCTAACCTTGAAATAGAGTAAATAATTTTTTTTATTTTTTTTTTTTATACAATTAAATTTATTTGGATTTTTCTTATTTTTATTTAATTTAATTATAAATTTCAATAAAATTTATAATCAGAGAGTGGGGATTGGGGATTGGGGATTGGGGATTGGG
>JAJJKW010001921.1:0-22414 GCA_023805745.1 Isotricha sp. YL-2021b | reverse complement strand
GCAGAAAAAGATCCTGCAAATCTTCCTTGGAAAGATTTAGGTGTAGAAGTTGTTGTTGAATCAACAGGTTTCTTCACTGACGGCGAAAAAGCAAAAGCTCATATCGCTGCAGGTGCTAAGAAAGTTATTATTTCTGCTCCTGCTACAAACGAAGATATTACAATTGTTTTAGGTGTTAACGACAATATGTATGATCCTGCAAAACACAATGTAATTTCTATGGCATCTTGTACTACAAACTGTTTAGCTCCTGTAGCTAAGGTTATCGATGAAAAATTCGGTATCGTTAAAGGTTTGATGACAACTGTTCACTCTTACACAGGCGACCAAAGAATTCTTGACGCTGGACACAAAGATCCTCGTCGTGCTAGAGCTGGTGCTCTTAATATTTGCCCTACTAAGACAGGTGCTGCTAAGGCTGTAGCTCTTGTATTACCTCAATTAAAAGGCAAATTGGATGGTTTCGCTATGAGAGTTCCTACTCCGGACGTTTCACTTGTTGACGTTGTATTTGAAGTAGGTAAAGAAGTTACTGTTGAAGAAGTTAATGCAGCTCTTAAAGCTGGTGCTGACGGACACGTTCTTTGCTATACCGAAGAACCGTTAGTATCTTCTGACTTTATCGGCACTTCACAATCTTCAACCGTTGACGCTTTATTAACTCGTGTAATGGGCGGAAATCAAGTTAAGATTATTTCTTGGTATGATAACGAAATGGGTTATTCAACAAGATTAGCTGAAACAACTAAGATGGTTGCTTCTAAATTATAATTTTCATTTGAAATTTATAATAAATAAAACAAGCGGCGAGAAAATCTCCGCTTGTTTTATTATGTATTAAAATCATCTGCTATTCAGATAAACAGGTTAATGCTTTTCTTAAAATTTCTTCAGTGTTAGAACTGTCTTCTACAGTGTTTAAGACCTTAGAAAGAGCTTCCTCTATTTCTTTATTTTCATACCCTAAAGAAAGCATAACAGACTGTGCCTCATTAATTGATTCATTATACGGAATGTTTTCGGATTTTACAGGCGTATCGGCTTTCATAAGTTTATCTTTTAATTCTAATATTATTTTCTGTGCGAGTTTAGGCCCGACACCTTTAGCGAGGGTTAACTCTTTAAAATTTCCGTTGATTACCAATGATATCAAATCACATGCATCAAATTCATTCAACAAAGATAATGCCATTTTGGCACCAACACCGGACACAGAAAGTAATATTTGAAATATATCTCTGGTTTCTTTATTCAAAAAACCATATAGAATCATTGCGTCTTCTCTGTGTATAAGAGCAACATAATATCGTTTTTTTTCTTTAGAATCCGTTGTACACAGGTTAAAATCTCTATCTGTAACTTCAAGCAAATACCCGATGTCCGAAGATTCTACAGTTATAAATGTCCCTTTAGAACTTTTTCTTTTCTCAGCAAGAACCCCTTTTATATAATCAAACATAAATTCTCCTGTTATAATAAATTTGTCTTAATTCTGCATAAGTTTATTGTAATTATCTAAATAAATCTGTGCAGTTTTTGTATTACCAAGCCTGTTATAAACATAAGCCAAATTGTACTGAATTTCCGGTATATTATTTTTTATTGTTACTGCTTTTATAAGTGCAGATTTGGCTTCTTTAAGGTCACCTCGTTTCAAATAAGCCATGGCTAAATTCCCATATATATACGGATTGGTCTGCACAATTTTCAATGCTTTTTTGTAACTGTCTATTGCCATTCCATAACGCTCATTTTCCAAATAGATGTTCCCCAAATTATAATATGCCTTATAGTACTTAGGATTCGTATTTATTGCTTTTTGGTACATAAAAACAGCATTGTCCTTTTCCCCTCTTTCTGCCATCAAATTTCCCATAAGCAGCCAATCTTTAGCCGTTCGCTCTTTTTCATCTATAAGGAGCAACAATTCCATAGTTTTATTGTAATTATTATCGCTGTAAAAAGCTGTCGCTTGCGTTGATAACTCTTCAGAAGAAGCAAAACAAACACCAGCTCCCATAAGTATTAATACCAGTAAAAATAGAACTCTCATACTTAGATTTTAGCTTAAATCCACATATAAGAAAAATATTATTAAGTTTTGTAACAAAGATTCCTTCATGTGAAATTACAAAAGTTTTATATACTTTATATATATGTAAGACATAGTTAAGTAAATAAGAGAGGCAAAGAATGGCAACATTGGCTTCATATGATATTAATGCTTTGGCTACAAACATATCAAAAGAATTTTACATTAATGAAGATCCTGCAGAAAACAAATCTTATGTACTAATGGACGAAATGAGATTAGCTGCTATGGATTTAAAATCAAGAGTGACATTTATTTCGAGGGTAAATAAACAGAATTAAACAACCTATCTTACTTACTTACAATTATTTATTTCCCCAAACTTACTTATCTATCATGCGCCTTATTTCAAGAAATAAGGCTTTTTCTTTGTTGTTTTTCTTTTTGTATCGGAATATAATATTCTTATAGACTTGGGACAGAGATTGTAAAATGAAGAGAACTTTAATATATATTGCAATTACGCTTTTAACAACATGCGGATACACTTTCGCACAAAATGTATATGAACCTTATGTACCTGCCGAAAATGAGATAATATTTAACCAATCTACATTTAAAATTGATGTTATTGATCCGGCAGCCCAAACAAACACTTTGGGAGCTAATTACCCGGGATTAAGAGGAGCTAACCAACTTGTTATTTATTCTCCGTCCTTCGGCTACAGAACTAACACTAATGAATTCGGCACAGAAGCTATTATAGAAGGAGATATGGTAACTTCACTCAGCGGAGCCGATTCAATTATTCCTCAAAACGGATTTGTTATAAGCGGGCATGGAAGGGCGAAAAAATGGATTAATGAAAATGTAATGATTGGCTCTAAAATATACATTGACTCCGAAAACAAAACAATAACTTCCTATATAACTTCGGATACCTTTCTTTACACAGCTAAGACAAGAATCAAAGAAGTTCAGGATATGCTTGCATACTATTGCAGAAATTGTGCAAATTATAATGGTAAAAAAACAGAACTAAACTTAACCAGAGCTCAAGATTATGTATACAAGGCACAAAATAACAGCGAAGATGCACAAAAATTGTCCTCAAAAGCAATTGAATATGCAAACTCAGCCATGTCTACAGTAATTCCTTATAATCCTTACGAACTTAAAGGAGTTTGGATAAGACCGACATATTATAACAGGAACAGTATTGAATCCGTTTTAGATGATATTTCATCAGAAGGAATAAACAACATTTATCTGGAAACGTACTACCACGGTAAAACAATATTTCCGTCTAAAACGATGGCAAGATACGGATTCATAAGGCAATATGAAGACTTTGTCGGGTTTGATCCTCTTAAAATATGGATTAATGAAGCTCATAAACGCGGGATAAAAGTTCATATATGGTTTCAAACATTTTACGTAGGAAATACACCTCCTGAAACGAATCCCCAATATATACTTGCACAGAAACCCCAATGGGCCAACAGACAAAAGAAAAGTGCTTTATCGGAAGAAATTCCTTACTCCGTATCGGAACACAACGGCTATTTTATAGATCCGGCTAATCCTGAGGTACAAACTTTCTTGTTTGAATTATTATCGGAAATTATAAACAGGTACAGACCTGACGGAATCAACCTTGATTATATAAGATACCCGCAATCATTAGCTCCGAATTACCCGAATTATGATATGTCAAATTGGGGCTATACGGCATTTGCAAGGGATGAATTCAGAAATGCATACGGTATTGATCCTCTTGATCTCACGACATCTGATGCACTTTGGGATTATTGGAGATTTTACAGATGCACTAAAATCACCAATTTCGTGAGGAAAATAGGCAACTTGTGCAGGGCAAACAGAGTAACTTTAACAGCAGTAATATTTCCTAACAAAACTAGTGCCATGGACACAAAACTTCAGGATTGGAAATTGTGGTCAATTAACAACTTTGTTGACGGATTTACTCCGCTGTTTTTAACATGCGATGATAAAACCGCTTCCGCATTAATAGAAGAAGTTATAAAAAATAAATCCGCCAGTACAAAATTATATGCAGGGCTTTTTGTACCGTTTATGAATGGAGCAGAAACAGACTTAATAAAACAGATACATACTGCAAGGACACATAATCTTGATGGACTCATATTGTTTGACTATGCGCATTTGAATGAAAATTATGTAAACACATTGACTCAAAGCATATTCAAACAAAAGGGGCGGGAAATAATAATTTCAAGGGAGAACAGACGTGTCAGAGGAGAAGAAAGACAATAAAAGACAGTACCTCGGCGTTTGGTTTGATTGCTGCGGTACATACGGAAGATTGTATAAAAACAAAGAAGGAACAATGTATATAGGAAGATGCCCTAAGTGTCTAAGACGAGCTCAGGCTCTAATTGGCGGTGATGGTACAAATATGCGCTTTTTTCGGGGAAGCTGATATAATGCCTGTGAGTATGTGTATGAAAGGAGAGTTTTTATGGAACTAAATTTGAATAATTTAAGAAAAGAAAATGAAGTGCTTGATATCTTTTGCAACTTGGTTTCAATACCATCTCCGTCTTTAAAAGAAGAAAAAGTTATTGAATGGATTTTAAATTTCTGCAAAAGCAATAATATCGACGGGAAACGTGACAACTACGGAAATATTTACATTTACGTTCCTGCTACAGATTCCGCAAAAGAACCTATAATGCTATCTTCACACATGGATGTAGTCGGAGATGACTCTCCTGTTAATATCTATCTGGATAATGAAGGCTTTATACATGCAGAAGGAAGAACTCTCGGTGCGGATGATAAAGTCGGGGTAGCTTGCGCCCTAATGCTTGCGAAGACTCTATCAATTCAAAAGGATAAAATTTCACACGGCGGGTTGGAAATTACTTTTACAAGAGATGAAGAAACCGGCATGAGCGGAGTTGAACATGTTGAATTTAATAAACTAAAATCAAAATATATTCTTGTTTGTGATGCGGATAAATTAGGACAGCTGCAAATTTCCGGTGCAAGTTATACCAATGCTAAAATTACCGTAAAAGGCTTAAAGGGCGGGCATTCAGGCATTGATATCGGTGACAAAACCAGACTTAATGCGGCTAAATTAATCGCAGAATTATTGGCTGATTTCCCGCAAGGTGCATATTATTCTGACGAAACAGGAGTTATAACTTCATGTAATATTGGCGCTATAGTTGCAGGCGGAATACAAAACTCAGTAGCCTCAATAGTTGAAAAAGGGACAAAAACCAATGACTATATAAGCGAAATAATGAAAAAAACTTCAACAAATATCATTAATACTCTTGGTATGGCATCTTATTCAATAAGAAGCGCTTCGGCACAAAAAGAAGAAGAATTAAAAGCTATAATGAAGGGATTAGTTGATAAATTTAACAACAAATACAAAGATTTGGCTGAAGCCAGCATTGAATTTGAAGTTCACCTTCTCCCGTTTGAAAAAGCCGAGGACGACAGAATTGAAAAAGTCCACACAGCAGCTTGTGAAAAAGCAGGAATCAAAAATGATATATCCTCATTCCATGCCGGAGCTGAAACTCATATATACTGTCACAACAAAAATTCAAAAGGTGAAACATTCATGCCTACTCTGCTTGGGCTTGCAGATGTTTATAATATGCACTCTGCTGCAGAAAAAGTTGATTATAAAACTCTTTTGAAAGGGTACGAGGTAATAGAAAATACATTTATTGAGTTTAACAAATAATTGAATTCTCATTTGCGAAATCTTTAAAAAAATTTTGCTATTGTATAGCAAATTTTTTTTTTACGGGTTTTAAACTGAAAGTAAAATTAAAATAAAAATAATAAATAGAAAAATGCAAATCAACAACATATCAATGAATAATATATCTGCCAACAATAACCCGTCATTCGGGCAAGTTACAATTGTTGATAAACAACTGGTTTTAAGAAAAATCAACAATGCAAAGGGAATAGAAAAATATATTAAACACGCTGATTCTCTTGAAGGACTTAAAATTAATCTAAAAGAGCTTACTAAATCTATGAGATTAAGCAGAACCGATAAGTTTGTTTTAAAGAATTATTTTTTACTTTTAGGTGAAAAGGACACCACCGATTTTCCGATTGAAATTACCAATAATACTTGGAACGACATATGCCAAATAAGATTTTCTTCCCCTTCTGAGCTTCGCGATGGAAAAGTTCTCAAAGTAGCAACAAGGCAAGATTATTTAAATTATGTTCCTATAAAAGACAAAAACCGCTATAGCGAATCTATATTAAAAATGCTTTATAGCAACCTTAAAACTTCTATCGGATATCACCTTGGTTTTAGACCTCATATTATAAATCAAGATATAGATAAAAAAATCATGGGTAAAATAAAAAGCTATAGCCGTAATTATGAAGGGCTATCCGCTAACCTTCCGACTCCTAAAACGCTTATCAAAACATTAAAAATTGCACTAAAATACCACATAAAAGAGGTTTCCTCTCAAATTGATACTAAATTAAAAAAAGCAGAGGAAGAAGAAAAGATAAAAACTGCATTAAATCGTTATTCTCCAGATACAAGATATGATTATAAATATAACGAACTTCCTGTATCGTCACTAATATGTACTCTTGATGATATTACCGGTTATTTAGATAACCATGATTGGCATTATGGTGAAATATTTAATAAACCTATTACAAAAGACGGTGAAACTTTGTTAATGGCATTAGCCCACGTAAAACCTGATGAACACAATATTGAAAAATACACAGAATTAATTGAAAAAATGAAAGAAATGAGCTGGATTGACTACAACCAAAAGGATTCTTTAGGTATACCTTTTATAGACCATGTTTTAAACTCTGAAAACATGCTTCTTCTGACAGCCGCATCCTTCTGTGACGTATTAAGATATACGCCTGAACTCGACAGTGCTTTTGATAATATTAAGAATTCAAAATTTAAAGAAATGGTGCTTAATTTGGATTTATTTAACAATATATACAATATCAAGTATAAGAAAATATTCCATCAACCCAACCCTGCGTAATTGAATACAGGTGTTTGTTAAGAAATATTAATATAGGCAAAACTCAATAAAATAGCCTTATTCAAAGGTAGTTACAACTTTATTTGCATAAATATCAGCAATTATTTATCCTATATATACTTTATATATATAGAAATAAAGTTTAAGGTATTTATTTATGGGTATTAATATTAGAGCTTTTATTAGCGGAGAAGCATTAAAAACAAGCATTCCGGAACTGTTCAAAAGGTATGATAGCGACAGTAATAATGAAATTGATAAGGATGAATTTTATAACTTAGTAGAAGGCTGTGCGGCTGGCCTTTTCAAATTGGCAGTAACAAAAAAAAGGACAGATAAAATATTTAATAAGTTTTTTGACGGTAAAAATATCACAATGGACAGCATATATGCTGTTGCTAAAAAATATAGAATTAGCATTTTTAATGAAAATAGCACAATAAACGAACTAATAGACGGCAATGAAGATAAAATAAAAATTTCATAACATTTAACAAAACTACTTTTTAATAATTAACGTTATATCATTTACCACTATAAATATCATCAGTATTATCAAAAGCATAAAGAATACTGATGATATTTTTTCTATAACCTTTTCATCAAGAGGCTTACCTGTAATTTTCTCTATAAACAAAAACATCAAATGCCCGCCATCAAGAGCCGGTATAGGTAAAATATTTATTAAAGCCAAATTCATTGATATAAGTGCAGCAAGCAGAATTCCTGCAGATTTACCGGCTTTATCTATCATATCTCCGCCGATTTTGGTTATTGCGACAACTCCATGCATATCACGCAACGGAATATTACCCGTAAATAGCTGTCCCAGTGAGTATACCATCATATAAGTATTATCCCAAAGATATTTGCTGCTGCCTTTTATAATTGTCCAAGGTCTTGTTGTTTTTATCATTGTCTGTTTTGATTGAAGTTCTATGCCAATCAAACCCTTTTCATCAGGATAAATAGATTTTAAATCGACTGATTTTCCATCACGTAGAATTCTCAAATTGATAGGATGCTTACCGTCAGAAATCGCCATGGCAACATCGTACAGGGTATATTTACCGTCAGATGTATAAACTTTCTTTTCGTAAACTTCATTTTTTAAAGATTTTAATTTTTCATCAAGTTTTACACCTTCTTTTTTGAAATATTTAGCACCTTTTGCCGCATATTTATCCATAGTTATAATATCAGCCTCAGGATTCTCCGGAAGTCTGATAGAATAACCTTCAGGGATAATTTCGTCTCTTTCAAGGGCAGGATTTAAACCCTTTAATGTTTCATAATTTTTATCGATAACTGCCTGAGAAATAGTACCGTTACCTCTGGCGCTATTTTTAACTATGGTAACAAATGAATATACATTATGTATCGGGCAACCGTTAGCACTTAGTATCCTGTCACCGTTTTGGAGTCCTGAATCCCAAATACTTGCTTCTTTAGGCGCACTTATTCTGCCCGTATATATCTCATAATTACCTGAAGGCAATTGTTTTGCGCAAATTGCAACAAGCATAACAAGCGCAAGCGCACAAACAACATTGGATATAACACCTGCTGAAACTACTATAGCTTTCTGCCAAATAGGTTTATTAGTAAATCTTTCCGGCGAATCGGCAGGCAAGTCAGAATCCTTGTCATCATCAGGAAAGGAAACATACCCGCCCAATAAAAATGCATGTACCAGAATTTCCACATCACCGCATTTTTTACTAAAAAGAGTCGGTCCTATCGGAAGTCCAAACCCAAACTTATCAACTTTTATACCAAATGCTCTTGCCGCAAAGAAATGTCCGGCTTCATGCACAAGTATCAACAAACTTAGTAATAATATCATTATGATAATAGACATAAAAATCTCCCCGTTCTCTCTTAGATTGTAGCACGAAAACAGTTTGGATAATAATTACTAAGAACTCTAATTAAAATAGAAACCGTCCTCTTTCATTCTTTGAATAGCTTCCTTAAGCTTTTCTTCGGAACAAACTATAGAAACTCTGAAGAATCCTTCTCCGTATTTTCCAAACGCATCTCCCGGTACAACTATAACACCGGATTTGTGCATTAGATCATCAGTAAATTCAACTGATGATTTATATCTAGGCGGAATCGGCAGCCAAAAGTAGAATGTTGCATCCGGTACATTTACACCTTTCCAGCCCAGTTCTTTCAAACCGTCAACAAAAACTTTTTGATTTTTTCTAAACCCTGCGTTTGCCTGAGCAATATATTCATCACCCTCTTTTGAATTCAAAATTTCAGCTCCTGCTTTTTGAATTGCCTTAAAGATACCTGAATCAAGAGTAGATTTTAGTTTACTGAACATACCTATAGCTTCAGAGTTCCCGCATACCCAACCAAGCCTCCAGCCGGTCATTGCATAAGGTTTAGAGAAACTAAAGAACTCTACTGCAACATCCTTTGCACCTTCTACTTGAAAGATGCTGTCAGGTTTTAATTCTTCTTTAAAATACATATCTGAATAAGCAGCATCAGAAACCAGCAAAATATTATGTTTTTTACAAAATGCTACAACTGACTTTAAATAATCAAAGGTTGCCGTTGCTCCAAGAGGATTATTCGGATAATTAATTAAAACAGCTTTAACGTGTTTTGAATCATAACCATCTTTTATAAGATTCTTAAAGACCACTTCCATATCAGGCATATAGTTATTTTCACCCGTAAGCGGAATTGAATAAGAAAGTCCTCCCGCAGCTTTTATCATTTCCTTGTATGAAGCATACCCCGGATCCGGAATAAGAATTATATCCTTTTCCTTTGTATTGCCTGTTGGATTTATTAGACATCTTATAAAATTTGCCAGCCCTTCTTTTGAACCTATTAATGCGTGAATTTCCTTATCGGCATCCAAATCCACTCCATAACGTTCCTTCATCCTCTTTGAGCATGCTTCTCTAAAGAACTTTTCCCCTTTGGAGGTTGAATATGTGTGTATACCGTTGTTATCCAGTGCGATTTTTAAAGCATTTATAACAAATTCCGGAGGTGCCTGTGTAGGAGCTCCCATTGATAGAGAAATCGGTGCACGATTTTTTGCCGTAAGCTCAGGAGTTATCTTTGCTACCGTTTCCTTAATTCTGAACATGACATAAGTTTCCAATCCTTGAATATAATCGTTAAAAAGTTCCTGCATCTATTTACCTCTTCTTAAAGTCTTGCTTGCATATTATACAAAAATGCATAGTAAAAGTCAAAGAAATTGATTTTATACACCGTTTCTTAAAGAACAATTATGCTTTACTTTTCACCCTGTTTTTGTTAAACTTTAATGGCAATAATGATTTATAGGGAGACGAAGAAATTGAAAACACGTATGAAATCACACAATTGCGGTGAATTAAACTTAAGCAATCTTAATGAAGAAATTACTCTTTCCGGCTGGGTTTCAACTGTTCGTGACCTTGGTGGAATTTTATTTATAGAACTTCGGGACAGAAGCGGATTTTTCCAGCTTGTAGCAAATCCTCAGGTAAATCCTAAAGTTCACGAAATATTTTCTAAAGTAAGAAGTGAATATGTAATTATGGTAAAAGGGAAGGTTTCAAAGCGTCCTGAAGAAACATATAATGAGAAATATCCTACAGGTCAAGTGGAAATGTACCCTGAAACTGTGGAAATTCTTTCAGAATCTAAGGTACTTCCTTTTGTTTTAGGTGATGAAAATGTATCAGAAGATGTTCGTTTAAAATATCGTTACCTTGATATAAGAAACGAAAAAATGCTTCATAACCTGACAACAAGACATAATATAGTTCAAGCTGTTCGTAATTATATGAACAAACAGGATTTTCTGGAAGTAGAAACTCCTATTTTAATTAAAACAACTCCTGAAGGGGCAAGAGATTACCTCGTTCCATCCAGAGTTCAAGAAGGGAAATTCTTTGCACTACCTCAATCTCCGCAAATTTTCAAGCAACTCTTGATGGTCGGCGGAATTGAAAGATATTACCAAATTGCAAAATGTTTCCGTGATGAAGATTTGAGAGCAGACAGACAGCCTGAATTTACTCAAATTGATATAGAAATGTCTTTTGTTGAACAACAAGATGTTATAAAAGTTGTTGAAGGATTGCTCGTTGATGCCTTCAAGGCAGCAGGAGTCGAAATTAATCCTCCGTTCAAGCAAATTACTTGGCAGGAAGCTATGGACAAATACGGTTCAGACAAACCTGATACAAGATTTGGTTTAGAATTGTTTGATATTGGCGACATTATTCTTGAATCAAACTTTGATATCGTTAAAAACACTCTGTTAAACGGAGGCATCGTACGTGGTATAAAAATTCCTGGCGGAGCCAGCTATTCAAGAAAAGATATTGACGATATTACAAAGCTTGCTGTTTCCTTTGGTGCAAAAGCTCTTGCAAATATTATTTATCTTGAAGACGGAACAGCTAAATCACCGGTTCTTAAATTCGTAACCGAGGAACAGGCAAAAGCTATACAAGAAAGGGCCGAAGCTAAAGCCGGAGATATTATATTCTTCGTAGCTGACAAACCAAAATTAGTTTACGACATTATGGGCAGATTGAGATTACATTTTGGTAAATCACTCAACTTAATTGATGAAAACAAGCACAATCTGTTATGGGTTGTTGACTTCCCTATGTTTGAATGGTCTGATGAAGAAGGCAGATATATGGCTATGCACCATCCGTTCACATCACCAAACCTTGAAGATTTAGACAAGCTTGACAGCGGTGACTTGGGCAATGTTAAATCAATAGCTTATGATATTGTTTATAACGGAACAGAACTTGGCGGCGGCTCAGTAAGAATACACTCTTCAGAAGTTCAAAAGAAAATATTTAAAGCTTTAGGCTTAACAGAAGAAGAAGCAACTGAAAAATTCGGATTTATGGTTAATGCTCTGCAATACGGAACTCCTCCGCATGCCGGTTTAGCAATCGGTTTAGACAGACTTGTTGCACTGCTTTGCAGAACAGATTCTATTCGTGATGTTATTGCATTCCCTAAGAATGCAAGTGCTAAGTGTTTAATGTCTGACGCTCCAGGGGAAGCATCTATTCAACAGCTGAGAGAGTTACACATTAAAAGCACCGTAAAAAAAGATAATTAGTCTTAAATGTAATAAAGACGAGAGTTAAGACTCTCGTCTTTTTAAATATTTTATAAAGTTAAGAAATGTAAATTAGTTTGCAAATACTAGCAAAAAAATTTTATTATACGTTTTAGAATAAACGGATGGTTGATTAATTGAAAACAGAATAAATAAACAAAGCGAGGTGTTACATGGGTGAAATTGATGGTCCTAAATTTAGTGTTAATCAGGTAAATTTTAACAGCATTCAAAAACAGCAAAACGAAATTCCGCAAGAAGCTCCGGAAAAGGAAGATTCTCCGAAAATTACTGATTTCTCAAATTCTAAGGCGGAAGCTCTTGGTCGTTCAATGTTATTCAAAGGTACAGACAGCGTTAACAATGACTTAAAAGCATTGCTTGAAAATCCGCAGCTTGCAGAAAATTCTGACAAATTATTTGAAACATTATATTCTGCGGCACAAAAATCAGGAATGCAAAATCCATATGAAGAAGCTGCAAGTGCTTCTACTATGGCAGTTTAATATAAAAGTAAAATTATACTAAGTATGAGAGAGGGATAAATGGAAGAGAGTAATAAGCCTATTGTGCATTTAATTTCCAAACCGGAAAATATGCTCAAGACGATTTATACGGCATGCAGAACATGCTATAGTGCGGATACGCCTTTTAACATCTATAACAGTACTGATGATGAAGAAAAAATGCTTAAACTTATAGAGCGTGTGATTTCATCCGGTCATTATTCAACAATCGAGCATATACAGGTCAGTTTCGCAATTTCTAATGTATCAAGAGCATGTACTCATCAATTTGTCAGACACAGACATGTATCATTCTCTCAAAAGTCTCAAAGGTATGTAAAAGAAAAAGGTCAATTTGACTTTATAATACCTCCTACAATAGACAGGAATCCGGAATTAAAACAAAAATTTGTTGATTTTATGGGTGAAATTTCAAAGCTATATTGTGAGTTTACCGAAGCCGGAATCCCTGCGGAGGATGCAAGAGCAGTCCTTCCTAATGCAGCAGCTTCCTCTATTGTAGCAAGTTTAAACCTAAGAGAACTTATTCACATTGCAAACTTAAGGCTTTGTTCAAGAGCTCAATATGAAATCAGACTAATGGTTAAAGCTATGTGCGATGAGTTAATAAAAGAAGAACCTTGGCTTAAAAGATATCTTGTTCCTAAATGCGAAAAATTCGGATTTTGTGATGAAGATAAGTCATGCGGCAGAATGCCAAAACTTGATGATATAAAGGCTTCAAAATGAAAAATTTAACTGTAATAGCTGCATTTATTATATTAGCCCTTATGACGGCATATATATTGATTTTGCATCCTTACAAAGGAGAGTTTAAAGAAAGTGACTTATTTGATGAAATTCTCCAAAGAGGATACATAAAAGTCGGAATAAATACCGATTCAAAACCTTACGGATTTTATGATGAGAATAAAAATTTAGTAGGATTTGATGTGGATTTTGCGCACAATATAGCATTATACTTGCTAAACAATCCTAACAGGTTAGAATTTATTCCTGTTACACCATCAAACAGGCTGATAAAAGCATCTACAGGTGAGGTCGATATAGTAATTTCCACTGTTACCATAACACCGCAGCGTCAGGAAGTTGTAAAATTTTCGATACCTTACGATTATGCCGAACAAGCACTTCTTGTGAGACGTAATAGTGCAATAAAATCAATGGCAGATTTAAGCGGTTTAAATGTTGGGGTAGTTTTCGGAACAACTGCTGAAAAAAATCTTAAAAATATGGTTCCGACTGCTAACATCCGAGGCTACAGAACATATAAAGACGCATATCTTGGGCTGAAAGATGGTCAAATTGATGCTTTAACGTCTGACAATACGATTCTGAAAAGATTTACCATAGATGACAAGACTGTTAAATTATATTCAATAGGGCATTCTAATGAGCCGTACGGAATTGCTTTTAAAAAAGGACATTCAACTAAAAAACTAAAAGAACGGATTGATTACGCAATAAAAGACATGAAAAGAAAAAATGTTCTTACAAGAATGAAAAATAAATGGAATCTCTAACCCTTGTATGCAACAAGAATACCGCCCGGAACATCAATTATTTCGTACTGAAAGTCTTTATCACTGTCTACAGCATCAATAAAAGTTTGAACTTTTTCCGGATGAGATGTTATATTGTCTGCCACTATTAAAGCTTTATCTGTTAAATGAGGTTTTACAAGTTCAAAATATTTTACATACTCACTTTTATTTGCGTCTATAAAAACCAAGTCAAATTTTTCATAAGAACTTAGTGCAGATAAAACAGAGCATGCATCTCCTTGCAAAAGCCTTACTATATCAGAGACTCCGCATTTTTTAAAATTTGAATACGCAATAGATTGACGTTTATCATAATATTCAATAGTAGTAAGTCTTCCCCCTGTCGTCCTTAAAGCTTTTGTAATCCATAAACCGGAATATCCGTTTGAGGTACCTATCTCAAGTACGGATTTAGAGTTCATCATTTTTATAAACATATTTAACAAAACACCTGTTTTAGGGGATATATTCCAAAACTCTTTCTGAGTTTTTTCCAACTCATGCATTGTCTCTAATGTTATTTCATCCAAAACAGCTTTCATTATTCAAACAAATCCACTCTGTCAGTCACTTTAATGTCTTTTAGGGGTATATTTAAAGAATATGTTTTAATAATATTCCCGTTTTCTAAATCAAATATAGAATATTTATTCGTTTTTATATTTGCAATAACAGCATACTTGGAGTCTTCAATTTGGTTAAATACGGATGAAAATCCGTCTGAGCCCAAATCAACTTCTCCTATTGGCTTACCGGATGCACTATCTAAAATTTGTATTTTATTATTTTGAGCACCTAAAACGTATATTTTATCAGAATACTTAATCATAGCAACGGGTTTGTTTTCTGTAGTAAATTCTCTTTCCAAACCCAAAGTGTTATAGTCAATAACAGCAACTCGGCTCTTTGTTCGGCTGGTTATGTACAATTTATCATCAGCAAACAAAAGAGATGATACATTTGGGAAGTTACCTATATTTCTAAGTGTGTAGTTATTAGCTGTTTCTATAGCCCATATATCTCCTTTGAGCTTGTCTGTATAAAATATCTTATCGCCGGCAAGAGTCAGCTTTTCACAATATCCGTTAATTCTTATTTTTTGAATAATAGACATTGTATTTAAGTCTATCACGAATATTGTAGATGCTTTTGGTGATGTTACGTAAGCTTTGTTTGAAGAATTATCTATAACAATCTCATCAGGGAACGTACCCAAAGATATTTGTTTAATAAATCTTGAATCAGCAACAGAAATTATATCCAAAAACGGTCTTTCATATGATGTAACAAGTACAAATTTCCCGTTTACTACAGGTTCTATATCTATCGGGATAGATTTTTGAGCAAGAGAGTAATCCGGAGAACTCTTTGGAGGAGTAACAACTTGAATATTTTTTGAATAATTAGTTGTTACAAAAAGAGTTTTGTTTTTAAGCGGCTGGACCAAAGATTCAAATTTGCTAGCGCCGTTTGTATTATCAAGAAATTCCTCAAAACTTTCCTTTGATGTCCTTTTTATTATATCTTCATTTTTCGTATCTACTTTTAAGTTTCCTATTATACCTTTAATATTTTCAGGTACAATAAGCCCGCTCGGAACAAGCATATCTTGAGGAAGAAGCCCTGTCCTAACCTGCAGCGGAGGATTAGAAAGGTTTGCTATTGTACGATTTCCGTCTTTATCAACTAATACTTTCATTAAAACAAAATCATTATTAAAAATTACAACATCAGGTTTTTGGTTCAAACTTCTGTTTTCAGGAATTGTAGATTTTATTTTTAAGACATTAATATCTGAAAATAGTGACGGGAATAACGGTAAATAAATCGTATTGTCAGGAAGTATAACGACTCCGTCAAAACGAATATCAGTTCCGGGAATATCTGACTCTATATAAGTTTTAACATCTTCAGGGAATTTCGCCGCATAAGATGATGCAACCGACAATATCAAAACACATAAAATTAATAATAATTTACGCACTTACAGTCTCCAACTTAATCTCTGTTATGATTAATTTTACCACAAGCTGAATTATTTAAAAACACCTTTTATGCGCTCTTTAACAGAAGAATTTTTATTTTTTTGTATTTCATATAATTTCTGATACAATATTTTTTCTTCATTAGATATATGTGTAGGCGTTTTAATACTCACTACTACAATATGATCTCCCCTGACAGAAGGTTTAGAGACATTCGGCACACCTGCATTTTTAATTTTTACAACTTCACCATGCTGTATTCCTGCAGGAATGAAAACATCTTTATCTCCGTCAAGAGTTTTAATATTTATTACATCGCCTAAAACAGCTTGTGCAGGGGTAATATCAAGCTTTGTATAAACATTTATACCATCTCTTCTGTAATACTTTGAAGGCTTAACATGTATAACTATATACAAATCACCTGCAGGTCCGCCATTTGAACCGGCATCACCTTCATGTGACAATCTCATTTTTGAACCGTTGTCGACGCCTGCAGGAATTTTAACTTCCAGTCTCTTTTCGACATCTTTTTTACCTTGCCCTTTACAATCCGGACAAGGATCCGTAATTACAGTTCCGGCTCCATGGCAATGAGGACAAGTTACAATTTGAGTAAATGAACCTAATACAGTCCTTTGTGTTTGTTGAACACTTCCGTGTCCGCCGCAGTGTGAACAAGTTTGTCGTTTTGTACCTTCTTTTGCACCTGTACCTTTACAAGTAGGACAAGTTTCTAAATGGTCAATTTTAACTTCTCTTGTGAGCCCAAAAACAGCTTCTTCAAATTCAACTTCTATATCAAGTCTTAAATCATCTCCTCTTTCCGGAGCGTTCGGATCACGTCTGCGGCTTCCGCCGAAACCAAATCCGCCGCCAAAGAATGAATTAAACACTTCTTCTAAATCACCAAAACCGTTTGCAAACGGACCTTGAGTATTAAAGCCTGCATTTTGAAGTCCGTCTTCTCCAAATCTGTCATACGTTGCACGCTTATCATCATCCATTAATGTCTCATAAGCCTTGCCGAGTTCTTTAAATTTAGCTTCAGCTTCCGGAGATTTATTGATATCCGGATGCCATTGACGAGCCATTTTTCTAAAAGCACTCTTTATCTCGTCTTTTGTCGCGTTTTTACTTACGCCTAATATTTCATAATAATCACTCATTTTTTCTTCCGCTATTTATCCTTTTTAGCTACTCTGCCACTGCTACATTAACTAAAGCCGGCCTTAAAACCTTATCACCAAGCTTGTATCCTTTTTGGAGTTCCGCAATAATAGTATGTTCAGGTTTGTCAGAACATGGTGTCTGCATTACAGCTTCATGCAAATTCGGATCAAATTCTTCACCTTCCGCACTCACCGTTTCTACTCCAATTTTAGAAAGTGCGTCGCTGAAATTTTTGTAAGCAAGATTGTAACACTCTTTTACTTTGTCACAATCTTCGACAGTTTCTATTGCTTTAACTCCTCTTTCAAAGTTATCAATAACTTCCAAAAGTTTTTTGACTGTAGTTTCAGCTCCGTATTTAAGCAAACTTTCTCTCTCTTGTTCCTGACGCTTTCTATAATTATCAAAATCTGCAGCAAGACGTATGTATTGATTATTCAATGTTTCGTATTTTTCTTGCCATTCATTTTTTTCTTCAGATTTTTCCTCTACAGGTTCCTCATTAACAGTATCTTCTGCCTGTTCAGCGATTTCTTCTTCGTTATTAACAGGTTGTTCAACATTTTTTTCTTCTTCTTTAGATTTTTCTACTGCTTTTTTGAACGGATTTTCCATTGTATTCCCCCTTTAACCCTTCACAGAATATTATATATTATAATTATACCTTTTCAAATTCAATACAGGGGGAATGTTTATTTTTTCTTAACTTTTGATTTATTAAATATATAAGAATTGTCTTTCATCCGGCCACGTGCTATTTTTTTATTTTCTGATAAAATATTTCTGTAACTACAGGAGTTTTTATGATTCGCAAAATATTTAATATCCTTGAAGCATCAAGATTTTTTTCATTACCTATGTCAGTCTTTTCATGGCTCATTATATTTGTTTATTCCGCGAATAATTCCGGTAACCTGTTTCGAGGATTTGCTGCACTTATCGGAATATGTTTTGTACATCTTGCCGCCAATGTTATTGATGATTTTATAGATTACAAATTTTTGATAAAAAAAGTCGATTACAATAAAGAAGAATATTTAAAAAATTCGCAAAAAACTAAATGCAGATATATTATTTCCGGCGCATTGAGTGAAAAAGATGTCCTTTTATTAATTTTAACATATTTATCAATTGCATGTTTTATTGGCCTCGTTTTATTAGCAAAATGCGGAATCGGAGTTCTGTATTATATGATTGCCGGCGGAATTATTTCGGCAATATACCCATTGTTATCACGAATTTGCCTGTCAGAAATTGCTATTGCAGTTGTATACGGACCTGTTTTATTTGGCGGGGTTCATTATGTAATGTGCGAAAACTACAGCCCTGAAGTTTTTATACTTTCAATTCCTTCCGCAATTATGACCGTTATTTTATTATATATTCACACGGTTATGGATTTTGAATTCGACTTAAATGAAGGTAAAAAAACTGTGTCAAACAGATTTAATTCGCAGCTTGAATCTCTTATTATCCTTAAGATATTGCTGTGCTGCGCTTATATTTCTACAGTATTTCTGTGTATATTTGATATCCTTGATTGGCAAGTATTCTTAGTTTGTTTGACAATTCCGCTTGCAGTTGATTTATATAATTCTTTATACTTATTCTCCTGCAACCCGGAAGAAGTTCCGCTAAAGAAATGGTACCATTTCCCTATGGAAAACTATGAAAAACTAAAAGAACACTGTGAACTTTCATTTATGATGAGAATGTATCAATCAAGAAACCTCATGATTTATTTCTCACTATTATTGGTTTTTGGAATTATCTTATCCCTAGCGATATAGTTATACTACAGATATTAAATACCAAGTTACCAGCGTCAAATAAACCGCCAAACCTATTACATCAATAGTTGTTGCAATAACCGGTCCTGAAGCAACCGCAGGATCAATTTTTAATTTTTTTAGAACCAATGGAGTACATGTACCTATCATAGTCGCAATTGTCATATTTAATGTCATTGCAAGTCCGACAATTATACCCAGTTCAACATTGTGCTGCCATTTCCATGTAACAAGTGAAACGAATAGACCGAAAATAAAGCCTATACTTACACCCGTAACTGTTTCTCTCCAAATATAATGCCAGCTTGAATGCAAAGTAACCTGTCCTGTTGACATACCGCGAACCATAAGCGTAATACTTTGAGTTCCGATATTACCGCCTAAACCTGCCAACAATGGCATAAACGCAGCGATTATAGGCAGAGCCGTAAATGTATGATCATATTTACTTGTTATGGATACAGCCAAAAACTCCCCAATAAGAGTTATAAATAACCATGGAGTTCTTGCTTTTATAGCATGGCCGATGCTGCCGGTTAGGACATCGTCATCGTCATCACCCAAATCAGTAACGATACCTGATGATGTAAGGATTTCGTCTGTTGTTTCTTCTTCTACAACGTCTTGAACGTCATCCCATGTAACAATTCCTTTTAAATGGTCATATAAATCAACTACAGGCAATGCGTTAAATTGGTATTTCATAAAAATATCTGCGATGTGCCCCTGATAATCATCTACATGAACTTTTACAATATCCTTAATCATAATATCCGAAATGCTTAAATTTACAGGTGATGTCAAAAGGGTTCGAAGGGAAACAACACCCAAAAGATGGCAATGCTTATCTACTACATATACATAGTAAAGTTCCATGCTTTCTTCTTCGGCTTTTATTCTTATTGTTTCAAGAGCGTCCTTTACGCTCATTGTATAACCCACGGTCAAAACCCTAGGGTTCATTATACCACCGGCAGTATCGTCATTATAGGTTAACAATTCCCTAATTTCAGATGAAAACTTTTCAGGAAGATTATCCAAATAAGCCTGACTTTCGTCCGCTTCCATATCACCAAGAACGTCGGCCGCTTCGTCATGAGGCAATTTTGAAATAATTCTTGATGCCAGTTCTTCGTCAATTTCACCCAGAATTTCAACTTGAAGCTGCGCCGGCAGATACTCTAAAACATCGGCAGCTTTTTCTTCGTTAAGGTTAATAAAACATGACAAGCGCTCTTCCGGTTTTAACTGTTGAAAAATATCCGCAAGGTCAGCTTCATGATACGTATTTAACTCGTCTTTAAGCTGCTGTTCCGTATCAGAATCTATTAATTCTTGTATTCTGTCTACCGTATTTTCTAAGTTCTGCATTGCATTACCTCTACCGCATGAATATTGTGTAATCTACCCGTTTTTATCTGTAATTTGTAAACTGTAAAGGATAGTCGTATTTGTCCTCATTTTTTCTTAGCAATTGTATAACTTCTTGTAAATCATCCTTGCTTTTACCGGAAACTCTTACCTGCTCACCTTGAATTGAAGCTTGTACTTTCAATTTTGAATCTTTAATATCCGCCACAATTCTCTTTGCAAGCTCCTGCGTTAACCCTTTTCTGAGGTTAAACACCTGCCTTACATTGCCGCCCAATGCATTTTCCATTGTTTGCGCATCTAGAATTTTTATACTTAAGCCTCGTTTTACAAGTTTTGTTTGCAAAATATCATAAATATTTCTTAATTTCATTTCATCATTTGTAGTAATTGTTATATTTTTATCCCCTTCCAAATCAATTTGCGAATTAGAATTCTTTAAATCAAATCGTGAAGTCAAATCTCTCTTAACTTGATCAACAGCATTAACAAGTTCTTGTTTATCAAATTCGGAAACAATATCAAAACTGCAATCTTTTGCCATGGCTGAACTCCTATATTAATTCTATAATGCTATATTAACATGAAATTATATATAAGAGAATAAACAAATTGAGAGTGTAAACATTATGATAATGTTAAATCTATAATGAGTGTTGTTGAACCTCCCACTCCTTGTAAAATATGGAAGTGCGGGTGCGCATAAAAACATTAAAACTTAATTCTCTCAACCAGTTTTGTGCTTTTGCAAAAATTAACCGCCGGTTATTTTTCTAAGAATTCTTGTTAAAAAAGAAGGATTTGCAGTTTCTTTTGGCAGAGGATTGATATAAGTTTTGTGATTATATGGAATTGCACCGTTTTGATAACACATAGGACAATTATATTGACTTGCTACACTTTGATATATAGCGCCGCCTTGATTAGCCATTTGATTCATACCATTTACAGCACCGTATCCGCCATAACCGAAATTAATACTCATAATTACACCTTTACATTACTTCTACACATGTATATAAAGTTTTTTAAGTTTGAGAAATTGCCTTATTTAAACTTAAATGTAACGATTTGTAACAATTTTCTAAAAAATCCTAAAGTTTTAAAAAAATGTGCCGATATATATAGAGTAAAGAAAATAAAGAAAATTAAGGAGTAGAAAAATGGCAGACGGAATCGGAAGAATATTTGGCGGCAGTAGCTACGGCGTAGGTGGTTATGTACCGCAAAGAAAAGATGAATCGGTTGATGAACAAAATCAAAATCAAGCACAACCACAACAAAATTTTGAAGAAACACAAGTAAATCCGGAAAGAATTATGGATCTACTTGCAAAAAATAATTATTTTATTCCTGCAGCAGATGCAGCTCATACGTCAGAAGTCGGTTCTGCTGATGCAGAAACAGAAGACAGAGTTGCAGGTTACATGGAAAGATTTGAACAAATATATGCACTTGTTGAAGAAGAGTTTGGTGCAGAACTTGCACCTGCTGTTATGGATCTTGTAATGGATAAACTTATAGGTATGGTATAAAAACTTTGTTCTAAATAAAATCTCGTACACACATATTTTCTACACTTAAATTTTACGAAGGCTGGTAAATATCAGCCTTTTATTTTGAAAAATTATAAATTTCAAAATACATGTTTAAGTTTTGTAACGACAGTATAAATATTTAAAAAAAAGTTGTTGACATTAAAAATTGATGTAATATGATTAGATTTGTCGGTGAGGAAACCGCCGGTGCAGACAGCGTGCCTCCAGGGTGCAGAAGGGTTCCTAAGAACGGGCGGGTCATATAAAGAATGGCTTGTAGCAGG
>JAJJKW010001920.1:0-22468 GCA_023805745.1 Isotricha sp. YL-2021b | reverse complement strand
TTTTCCATTAATTATTATATTTTCAAATAAATTAATAAAAACAATCTTTTTCTTTTTTATTATTCAAATGTCAAATTTTAAAAATTTATAATTATTATTAGATAATTTATTTTAATATCTCAATTTTTAAATATTAATTCATATATTAATTTGTTAATCAAGAAAACAATAAGAATAATTCTCATCAAAATAAATATTAAACTTTTCAATAATAAAAAAATCTTTTCTATATTTAAAAAAATAATTATCAATATTATTTTTAATAGGATTTTGAAGAATATTATATTTCTTGTTAAATAACTCTAAATATTCAAAGATAAAATTTTCATTAACAAAAAATAATTAAAAAGAAGCCTCATTCGTTAATGTTTTGTTTTTAATATTTAAAAAAAAATTTTAATATAAAACCAAACAAAATTTAAAAATGGAAAAAAGTAATTTAACTCTTCGTGAGAAACAAGCAGTAAGAGCAAAAGCTCTTCGTCAATTATTAACTCAAAGACAAAAAGATGATATAAAAAAAGCATTTGATCATTTTGATCAAAAAGGAGCAGGAAGTATAAAAAAAAAAGAATTAAAAGTAATATTACGTGCTTTAGGATTTGATCCATCAAATGAAGAATTAGATAAAATATTTTTTGAACAAAATGAAAATAAAGATGATGATACAATTGATTTTCAGCAATTTATGGATATTATGTTAACAAAAATAAAAGAAAAAATATCAAATAATGATATAAATTATGGTTTTAATAAAATTGCTTCAATTAGAAAAAAAGAAAATCCAAATGATTATAAATATATTTTTCATGAAGATATTGAAAGAGTTGCAGAAACTTTAGGAGAAAATTAACAAAAGAAGAAATTGATGAAATGTTAAATGAAGCTCATCAAATGGGAAAATTATTAAATAAAGATGAAAAAATTTATAAAGGAAAAAAAGATAAAATTGAAGATACTGAGACTACAGCAGAAGATGATGTTATAAAAAAAAATGCTCAAAGTAAAAAAATTAATTTACATGATTTTAGAGCTATTTTAACTTGGGAAAATAAATAAAAAAAATGTTTTTTAATTAAAACCAAATAATTAGCCTTTTTTTTTTCATTTTTTTTTTTATTTTTTTCTTTTTAAAATAAGAATAATTAATTCATTTTTTTATTTTGAAGGTGATTTTATTTTTATTCTTTTTACTTTATATTTTATTGACATTTTTTCTTTTCTTTTTAATTTTTTTCTTAATCTTGGAGAATATTCTAATTTTAAAGGTGATATTTCAGATATTTTTATTTTTCTTTTTTTTCCTAATAAAGGAGAATTATATTTTTCTGAAAAAGGAGAAATTATTTTTTCAATATCCATTTTATTATTTATTTTTGGTTTTTTTTCTTCTAAATTAATTTTATTTATTAAGGAACAATAATCTAAAAAAAGTTATTTAATTTAATGATATATTTACATGAATTTTCTAAATATTGTAAAATTATTCCTGGTTTTTCTTCTTTACTCATTTTTATTTTTTTAATTTATTTAATATATTATTTAAGATAAGCTATTTATAAATTATTTATAAATTTTAATTAAAACTTCAAATTCTAATAAATTTTTAAATCAATTAAGCAGACTATCTGACATAAAATATATTCAAAAATAATTAAAACAATTTATAATTTGCAAACTTAAATTTTTTAAGCAAAAAAAAATACAACAAGAAATTAGAAATTTTTTATTTTTTCAAAAAATCAAAAAAATTTTGTTTAAGAATAGCTTTCATTTTAGGTGAATGTGGTAATTTCCCATTATTTTTTTTAACTAATTTTTTATGAATAACATTATTCCCTTTTTTAACATTAGTAATATTATTATTTTTCTTTAAAATATGTTTACTTGAACTTGGAGGAGTATTTTTTTTCTTATTAAAAATACCATATTCTTCTAATTGTTCAATTTCAAATTTATTATTTAATTCATTATAAATTTTTTCATCAGGTTCAGTGAAAACATAATTATAAGAACATAAATTATCTTTATTTTCTAAATTTAATCTTCTATTAAATTCTCTTTCAAAATTTTTAAAACAAATTAAAATAACAGTAATATTATCTAAAGTTTTTCTCATTAAAGAGCTTTTCATAATCATATCAACAGCACAAGAGCATTGATCATTAATATCTTGAATATCATAATATTCTTTAATTTTATCTAAATCACAAGTTAACCAAACACATTTAGCAACTTCTTCATTATTTAATTGGTCAAAAATACCATCACAACCTAAAATAAGAAAATCAATTTCATCATCAATATAAAAATAACTTATTTCAGGTTCTGAAATAATAACATTTTTTTTTCCTCCAAATTGTTGTAATTTAGCTTCAACATCACCAATTGTTCTACTTACTGAAAGTCTTCCTGGAAAAACACGATAAGGACCAATTAATATTTGATTAAAATTATATTTATTTGTTGGTGTTTGAGTTTGATATATTTTACCTCCATTTAATATAATTCTATTATATTCATTTTCTTCATTTGGTTTATGATCTTTTGATAATACTAATATATCTTTTCCTTTATTTGATGAAATTAATGCACGAGAATCACCTACATTTGCTATATAACATATATTTTCTATTATTAATGCTATTAATGCACATGAACCACTTTTATCATATAATTCATTTGGATTTTCTTTATCTATTGCATAGTTATTTATATAGTAATTTTCTGCTTTTTGAAAACCATTTATTAATGCTTTTTTCGGATTTTCAGGAAAATTTGGATCTTTTATTATAAATGAATGTAAATTATCTTTTAAAAAATTCGCACATTTATTTCCTCCATGACCATCATATATTCCAAATAAAGAACATTTTGGCCAATTTTTATTAGGATAATTTGCAGGTTTTGGTATATTTAAAGTAATTGAAACTCTATCTTCATTATAATTTCTTATTATTCCTTGATAAGTATTTACTCCATAAGCACGAATATTTCCTATTGGTTTTACTGATGTTTTTGCTCTTTCATAATCAGAATAATCTATACTTAAATTTGATAATGTTATTGGAATATCTTGATTATTAAATAATGTATTTATTGATATTATTTCTGGTGATGTTTCATTTCTTGTGTGATTATTATTTATGTTATTATTTATATTTATATTATTGTTATTTGAATTATTACTATTATTTTGATTGTTTATTTTTATATTATTATTATTTTTTAAATAATTTTGAAATTGTGGAATTGGTAAAGGTGAATTTATATTTATTTGAGTATTTATATTTATGTTTAAATCTTTAAAAGAATTATTTAGTTCTTTTATTTCATTTTTTTTTGGATTTAATCCAAAATTTTTTGCTGTTTGATTATGATTATGGATTTTTGCTTTTGATTGAGAATTTGATTGTTTATTTCTATGATTATTTGAATATTTTTTTTTATGTCCAAATATTAAGTTTTGAGCATATGCATCTACAATTGGATTTTTAGTTTTAAAAAAATTGCTAAAATCTATTTGTCTTAAATTTTCAGGAGATTTATTTTTCTTTTTTAATCCAATAGGACGCTTTTCATTCAAAAACATTTTAATTTGTTTTTTTTTATTTTATTTATTGAAATTTAAATTAAAATAAAAAAATTGTCGAATAAAATTTTATATTTATATCAAAACAAGCATTTAAAATATTTAATTAATATATAAAACGTAAAATTCCAATAATTTTAATTCAACAATTATTTAATTGATTTTCAACAAGACTTAAATAATTAGATAAGACTTTATTTGTTCTTTCTTTAATTTTTTCACATTGAAAAACAAAATTACTAAAATCATTATTTTGAATACTTTCAATATTGGTATCTTGAAGTTTGTTTCTTTTTTTTAATGAAATACTAATTTTTTTATTTTTTTTATGGCCTCGATCAAAATTAATATTTTGAGTAACAAAGGAATTATGTTTTGTTTTGATTGTTGTTTTTCCTCTTGAATTAATACTGCAATTATTATTTGATAATAAATTCGAATAAAATTTATTCTTTTTCCCAATGAAAGAATTTGTTTGAAGAGCGCGAAAACTATTTATTTTGATTGTTGAATTTGTTGAATGAGTATTATTATTATTATTATTATGATTAAATCTTGATTTATTATTTATATTATTGACATCTAATAAATTATCAAATGATAAAGCATTTTTATTATCTTTTCCTTTTTTTTTGTTTTGATGAAAAAATCCATTATGAATCAAAAAAGAATTATGCAAATTTTTATTTTTATTTTTATTTAAAGATTTTTCTAATTTAAATAATGATTCATCAGAATTGTTATTGTTCTTTTTATGATTTTTTGTGAATTTATTATACAAAATATCGTTTTCAAAATTTAAATTAATATTTAATTTAGGTTTTGTATTAAAGGAACTTATACTTTCATTTGAAAAAGATTGTTTTAAATTCCTTTTACTTGGTTTTTTATTTATTTTTTCATTTACATTATTCATTAATAATTTCAATAAATTAAATCTATCATCCTTTCTAGAAATAGATTCAAAAATAAGTGTCTTTTTATTTTTTTTTTTGATCAAAGAATTTGAATATTGAGTTAATGAAATTTTGTTATTTTGGTTTTTATTATGACATGAATTTAAATTTCTCATTTTATAATTAAAATTAGCATTTAATTTTTTTAATAATCTTCAATTAATATTTTAAAAAATAAATTTAAATCATCATTTTTGAAATTAATAAAAAATCCAAATAAATAATTAATTATTCATTTAAAAAAAAAATAAAAATGATAACTTTTGATTTAATAGCACTAAGTTTATTAATGATATATTTCTTTTTCTCATTAATGTCTCTATATATATTTTTTAGAACTATTTCATCAAAATCAGTTTATCCAATTTGTATACCATATTATTTAGGATTAACATTATGTGGAATAACAAGAGGAGGAGTTTTTCTTTATTATAATATTTATAAAAATATAAAAACAAATTTTTTTTATTTTTTACTTTGTGCTCCTGATATGTTAATTATGTGTGTTTATCTTATTTTAGTTTGGCATTTTCTTAATAAATATATTATTAATCATATTAATTTAGCTGATGATAAAAATATTTTTAAAGAAGATGTTCCTGACATTATGAATAAAATTAATTATGTTTTATATTTCCTACTTCCTATTTATTTTATTGGATTTTTTGTACTTTCTGTTTTACAATTTAAAATTATTATTAATAATAATGTTTTTTATATTATTATTAGTACTCTTTGTATTTTTACTCCATTTAATTTAATTTTTTTTTATTGTTTTTTATCTTGTAAATTTAGTGGTAGACCTTATAAAGATATTCAATCTCAAAAAGAATTAAAATATATTTTCATAATATGTGTTTATTGGTCAATATCAAGAATTATAATAGGAATTACTATATTACTTATTATAAAATATTTTTTAGATAAATTTCAAGATTTAGAAAATTTAGATTTGAAATTATGTATTGGAATTTTAATATATTTTGTTATAGTTGAATTAGTTCCTTTTTATTTTTCAATTAATTTTGAATTATCAAAAACTTTTATAAAAGATAAATTATTTGAAAGCTTATTATACGGAAATGAATCAAGAGAAGAAGAAAAAATGATAGATTCTTCATTAAGTAAAAGAATATCAAACAATATAAATGATATAGAAAATAAAAATTCCCAAACCCAAAACTATCAATTAAACAATTCTTAATTTCATTTAAAGATATTGTATTAAAAAATGAAATTTATTCTAGAAAAAATGGTTTAGGTAAAATATATAAAGGAATATATAAATCAGAAGAAATAATATGTAGAATAGTTAAATTTGATAGATTAAGTAGATATGAATTGGAATCAATTACAAAAGATTTTGAACAAATAATACAATTAAATAATCCTAATATTTCAAAAATAATTGGTTTATGTATTGAAACAAGATAATATTATAATAATAATATCAAATTATTATCAAAAAGGTTCTTTGTTTGATTTACTTCATATTCAAAAAGAAAATATTTCAAATAAAAAAAAAATTAATATTGCAATTGGAATTATTAAAGGTTTACAATATTTACATGAAAATAATATAATTCACTATCATTTATCTTCAAAAAATATATATATTGAAAACGATTTTAATCCTGTTATTGGAGATTATGGTTTTTATTCTTTAGAAGAAAATGCCTCTATATTTAATAAATATATGAATAAAAATTCATACTCTTCTCCTGAAATGTTATTAGATTCAAAGAAAATTTGTCATAAATTAAATAATGTTGAAGATAATGAAAAAAATGATATTTATTCCTTTGGAATGATACTTTGGGAAATTTTCACTAAAAAAATTCCTTTTGATGTAAAATTATCTGAATTAAAAAAATATATTATTGAAGAAAAATTAAGACCCGAAGTTTCCAATGAGTTAAATAAAGATATTGCTGAATTAATTAGAAATTGTTGGAATTCTGAAATTAATAAAAGACCAAGTGTCAATAATATTTTATCTGTTTTATATAAAATATCTAATGACAATATGAATGATTTAATTATGTAAATATATAATAAATAATAATTATAGGGATGTGGTTTCTGTTTTTTTATATTTAATGTTTATAATTAATATACTTATTATTCTTCCTTTCTTTGATTAAAAAATATTTTTTAAAATTAAAATTCAAACCAATTAATTAATTTGAAAATTTATTGTTAATTTTTGGGGCTTTTTTCAAAATAAATAAAATTTCTTGAATTCACATTCTGATATTAATAATTTTTCTCAATTCTTTCGAAAACAAAAAAAAAGAATAAATTATTCTGAATCATAAATAGTTAAAACACTATAAGAAATTTCCCCAATAATACATCCACCTTTAGGATTATAAATTTGAATTTGAAATTGATTATGCTTTTTACTGAAATTATCATATAAATTAGTATTTAAATTAGAAACAGTAAATTGAAGACTAATTTCTTCAATTCTATCTTCAAAAACAATAACTCCACTTTTAAAGCTTTCATAGCTTAAATTATTAACTAATCTATCATATTTTTCATAAATATAATTAAGTGGAAGAATTTCATAATTAACAGAGCATTCTCCATCACTTCCATAATATCTATAAAAAGTAACATTAAAATATACTAAATCACTAGAACCAATTACATCGAATTTTTTTTGTTCAATTTCAATCATTCCTCCATAAACACAACTTCCATCTTTCATCATAAAAGGATAAAAACATTCAGTGCATCCATCTAAAGTACCTTTAAAGCAATTTTCAATATAATCACTAATTTTAATACAATTATTATCTTGGATAACATAGCCTTCATCACATTTACTACAAATTCTATTAGTATAATCACATTCAATACATTTTTGATGAATTCCAGAACAATTTTTAAATAAATTATCAAAGCAATAACCATCATCATCACAATAATCACAATTACTATCACATTCTTTAATTTCACATAATCTTCCAGTAAATCCAGAATCACAAGTACATTCATCACCAACAGATTCAGTTCCATGAACACAAAGAGGATGACTGATAATTTCTTCACAAGAATCTCCTTTATATCCATAGAAGCATTCACATACTTCAGGTTCAATACAAACTCCATAAACACAATTACTACATATTGGTATATTACATCCTTCTCCTTTATAATCAGAATCACATACACAAGTATCTTTATCTGTACATTGACCATGAACACATTTACTACAAATTGGAGTATCACAATATATTCCTCCATAACCTTCTTCACATTGACAACATTGTCCTCTTCCTTTCTGAGAATTTTCTCGGAAACATTGACGGTAATATTCTATACAACTTGTATATTTTACACTATATGAATTTGTACTTGAATCCCATACATATCTACTAGTCTGTAATGATGTACAACTATCATATGTATCACCATTTAATATTACTACAGAACAACAAGGATTTTCTGTACATTGATATTCTTCTAATCCACATCCTGGATAATGATAACTAGGATTACTAGTAAAATGTACTATCGTTTTATCAGGATCTTTCCCACAATAAACATCAGTAGTATTTTCATTTCCTTGAGAAAAAGTATCTCCAATACAAGATTGAACAGCCAATTTAACATATTCATCACTAGAATAACATTCAGACATATTTGTAGCGCAAATTCCATGAACGCATTTATAGCATGTTGTATTAGTAGAAAGACAATTATAAGAATTTTCACCACATCTACATGAAGTTCCACTCAATGATTGAGAGTCACAATTAGATAAACACGTTCCTCTACAACAATCTCCTCCGTCAAAAAAACAATCTTCTACATTGTTTATTGAATCACATAACATGTCTCCTATCTGAGATGTTGAACATACTGTGGTTGTGTTGTCTTCTGTTGAATTGTCTGATGTATTTGTTTTTGAAGTATCTACAAATGATATTTGACGAGATTCTGTGTCTGCTGGAAATTGACGGTTTTTGTAAAAGACGTATTGGTAGGAAAGGAAAAGAGGAAGGAAGATTATAGGGATTAAATATGATTTTTTATTCATTTTTTTTTTCTAAATTTTTGAATTTAATATTATTTTAAAGAATGAATTTTTAAAATATTTTATTGTGATAATATTAAAATAATTAATATTTAGGATTTATTTAGTTGGATTTGAAAAAGTAATTATTTCAAATTTAATTTTTAAATGTTTTTTTTCTCCATATATATAATTAAATTATAAAATTTAAACATAAAAAAATAAATTTCAAAAAATAAAATGATGGAAGAAGAAGAAATAACAAAATTTGAACAAAAATGGAAAAAAATAGATGATTTAGGATTTAGTAAATTATTAGAATATGCAAAAAATCCAAAAAATATAGAAGTATATGGTATTTCTAAATTAGATTATTTAACTTTATATACTCAAGTATATGATATTTTAATGAGTAAAAATAATGAAGTGAGAAATTTATGTTATGAAAGATTAAATTCAACATTAAAATTCTATTGCGAATCAACTTATGAAAAAGTTAAAAATTCAAATTCTATTTTAACTTTTATTGAATATTGGAATTCTTATCAAAATATTGTTTTAAATTGGGTAATTAGAGTTTTTAGTTATTTAGCAAGAGTCAAAATGCTTGTTCAAAGAAATATTTCTTTAGAAAAAGAATTAAAAAAAATATTTAAAAATGAAGTTTATGATAAATTAAGTGATTTACTTAAACAAGATTTTTTAAATTTGATTGATGCTTCAAGAAAAGGAGAAAATATTGAATTATATAAATTAAAAATATTTATTGAATTTCTTACATATTTTGAGGAAACTAATTTTATTGAAGTTATTATTGAAAATCATATTAATTTCTATAAAAATTTATCAGAATTAAATTTAAAAGATTCTTATATTGATTATTTATCTTTTGGAAAAAAAGTTTTGCATACTGAAGAGACTAATTTACAGTTTTATCTTCCAAGTGAAACAGTAAATTTAATTTTAAAAAAATTAACTGAAATAATTTTTTATAAAAATTCAAATTTAATATTGAATTTTAACGATGGATTTAGATATTTATTAGATCATGAAAAAGAACACAGAGAAAAAATAATATATACTTTTAAAATTTTTTCCAAAAATGAAGAAACAGTGAGTATTCTATTAAATTTATTTAAAGAATTTTCAAAAACTAAATTCAATGAGTTATTAACAATATATCAATTAAACACAGAAATGAAAAAAAAAATTCCTCCAAAAGATATTGCAACAAAAACAGATTTTTTACAGAAATACTTAATTTTCCAGGAAAAAATGTCTCATATAATTTCATGTTTTGAAGGAAATAGTTTATTTAATGTAGTTTTTAAAGAAGTTTTAGAAGAAATTCAAAGTGATCAAGATAATATTAATACATCATATCTTCTTCCTTTTTATTTTGATCAATATTTAAGAAATTCAAGTGGAATTTCTTTAAATTCTTCTACATCAATTGAAGGAATTAATCAAGGTTTACTGATATTTCCATATATAAGTGAAAAAGATGTTTTTATTGATATTCATCAGCATTTATTAAGTAATAGATTAATTAATAATGATATTATTACAATTGATTGTGAAATGTATTTAATTGGAAAATTAAAAACACAATGTGGAGTTGAATATACCACTAAAATAGAATCAATGGTAACTGATTATTTAAGAGATAAAGAAATGAATAATAATTATAAAATTAAAGTTAAGGAAATCTGTGAAAATAATTTAAACATTAATAATTCAAATGAAAATAATGTTAATGAGAATAACAATGTTAATGTAGATAATAATGTTAATGTAAATAATAGTTATAATATAAATGATAATAATAAAAAAATTTTAGGAGAAATTGATTCTTCTTTTCTTGTTTTATCTTCAGAAAATTGGCCTAGTAATATTAATTTAAGAAAAATAACTATTCCTAAAAAATTAGATGTTTTAATGAATGTAATGACTACTTTTTATAAGGAGCATTTTAAAGGAAGAATTCTTAAATGGTCTCTTATTAATTCTTTAATGGAAATTGATTTTTCTATTTTAAAAAAAAATTATACTTTAATATGTAATTCTTTCCAAGGAATAATTTTATTATATTTCAACAATCCTTTAATCCAATTTAAGAATTCAGTGAAAGAGGAAAACTTAATAAAAGAACTTCAATTCGAAGAAATAAATGATTTTATTAAATCGATTGAACCTTTACTAAAAATAAGATTATTATTAAAAGATCAAAATAATTCATATTATTTAAATAAGAATTTTACATTTAATGGAAAAAGAATAAGAATTCTTAATCAATTAAATGAAGAAGAATATATTAAAAAGGAAAAAATAAAAGATGAAAGAAATGAAGCTATTGATGGAACTATAATAAGAATATTAAAGTCTAAAAAAAAAATTGGTCATAATGATTTAATTAATGCCATTCTTAGTCAATTAGATAGATTTAAAATTAAAATTGCAAATATAAAATCAAGAATTGATTCTTTAATTTCAAGAGAATTTATTTCAAGAGATAAAGATGATCCTAATTCTTATGTTTATTCAACTACTGAAACTTAAAACATTATTGTTTTAATTTAAATGATTTTATAGAATAAAAAATTTAAAAGATATTTTTAATTAATATTTAAATTTTTTTTAATTTTATTTTATTTTATTTTAAATTATTATTTGTTTGTTTAGATTATTTCTATGAATAATGTTGTTCAAAAACCAAAATTAAAATTAACTCAAATTAGTTTTAACAATGTAAAGAATATTAAATTTAATATAGTAAAAAATAAAGAAAAATCCTTCTTTTAATATTAATCCAAATAAACCTAAAGGATTTCAAATATATAAAAATAGAAAATCAAATTTAATATATAATTCACTAAATCCAACTTCATTAACAAAATATGTTGGATTTATAAAAAATTTTAGTCCATTTCAAAGAAATAAAGTTAGTTTAAAAAAAAATTCAATTAGCAAAGAAAAAACAATAAATTCAAATATAGAAAATAAGAATTCAAATAATGCTAATTATTTCCAAACATCAACCCAATTTTTAAAATATAAAACATTAAAACCTTATTTAAATCAAAGTACTAATTCAAAAACTTTTAAATCCATAAATACAAATAATTATATAATAAATACTTTAAATCTTTCAGAGAAAAAAATTATAAATAATACAAGTATAGAACCACAAAATGAGACGGTTGATTTTGACAATAATTATAAAAAATTAATAAAAGAAAAAGAAGAATTAGAAAAAAAAGTTGTTGCTCAAAAAAAATTAATTCAAAAATTAATTCAAGATAATGAAAAATTAGATGATAAATTTAATGAAGTTTATGAAGAAAATTGTAAATTAAGAAATACAATTTTATCATATAAAGATACACAGGAACAATTAATTATTTTAATTAAATTAGTTCAAAAGCATGGAGTTGATGTAGAAGAAATAATTGATAAATGGAATAATGAAGTTGAAAATGATGAAAATAATAATAAAAATAAAAATCATACTCATAATAATTCTCAAAGGATTATACATGAAAAAGATTATCAAGATTTAAAAGAAAATTATAAATTAGATTCTTTTACTCCGATTACTATTAATGAAAAAAAGAATGATAATGATAAAAAGAAATATAATATTGTTCCTAAATTAAATTTTTCTAATTTGGAAAAAAGAATTCAACATAATCAATTGAAAAATGAAATGAAAAAAAATGAAGAAAATAAAATTAAAAACCATAAAAAAAATTTGTCTCAAGGAGATATTGATATGAATGAAAGAAATGGAAAAATATATGAAATACTGAATCAAAAAAATGAAATTATAAATATGAAAAAAAAATCTCCAAAAAAACTAATCTTAAAAGGAGATAGCAATATATAACAAATTTTAAAATATATAACATTAAGCATAAATATTTTCCAAAAATAAGATAATATAAAAAAATAAATAATACAGTTAAAAACAATATAATTTACATTTGCATTTTTTTAATTTATTAAAATTTCTTTATTTTCACTTTGAGAAAAAGCACTTCCAGTATAAAAATTATTTTTTTCATTTTTTTTCTCTTTAAATTCCATTCTAATTAATTCAATAGATCTTTCTTTAATATCTTTATCAAAATCATCTAAATTAATTTCAAGAGGATCAACAATAATACCATAAATTCTTAATAATTTTCCTAAACCAACATCAATAGCAAAACAAATCATAAGAAAGCAAAAAGTACTTAAATAAAAATTAATAGAGCCAAACATCATAAAAAAATTATTAAAATTGAAAAATCTCCAATATAAACTCATAATAAATAAAATAAAATAATAAGATAAAATACTTCCTAAAAATAAAAATCCACTAATAAAACTATGAGTACAAGTAGTTTGTAATATTTTAAAATTAACAAGTAAAACAACATTACTATAAGTAATAGAACCAGAAGAAGGTAAATCTTGTAAAAAACCATTTTTCATAGGAGTAACATCACCATAGAAAGAATAAATAAAAACAAAAAAAGCTTGCAAAATACCATAAAAGACCCATTTCCAAAATCTAAAAGGATGAAATAATTTACCAATAATTCCTTGAGTATAATATCTATTATCAATCATTAATGTATCATAAGAAACTTCTTTATCATATATTCCAAACCAAATAATAGGAAAAGAAGCGAAAATAATATTAAATAATTGATATATCCAAGGATCATATAAATAAGTACCAGAAAAATAATTTAAAAAACCAAACCAAAATTGTGGTATAACAAATAGGAAATTTTTATAGAAATTATAGCAAACAACAAAAGAATTTTTTCTATAACTTTCTCTCCCATGAACAAATAATAATCTTTTTAAATATTTAAATTGACTAATAGCATAATCAGAAGCTCTCATAGCTTGTCTTCCTTCAACTCCAATAATTCCAATTCCTATATTTGCTGTTGTTATCATATTTACATCATTTGCTCCGTCTCCTATTGATAATGTTGTAGTATTTGGTTGACGATGTTTTATTAATTTTACCATTTCTGCTTTTTGCTTTGGTGTCACTCTACAACATAATACTGAATTACATCTTATTGATATTGAATAAAATAAATCTAATAAATGATCATTTGTTGTTATTTTATTTAATTCATTTTGACTTATTATTAATGCATATTTTTTCTTATGGTATTTTTCTAAAGTATTTTTATATGTTTTGTTTTTTTTTAAATTGTTACTTTCATAAAAAATTTTTGAAAATTCTTTTAATTTTTTTGTTATATTTTCTAAATTTGATTTTTCGGGTAATTCTAATATAATAAAATCATGTGTTATTAATTTACAAGAATATGCAATTGATTTTGCTGTATCCATTTTATCTCCTGTTAAAACCCAAATTTTTATTCCAGCTCCAATAAAAGAATATAATACTTCTGGTACATTATCTTGTAATTTATCTTCTATTGCTGTTGCTCCTAATAATATAAAATTTCTTTCTATTAATGAATATGCTTTTTTTAATAATTTTTCCTTTTGATTTGGATTATTTAATGCATTTTGATATTCTTTTTCAAAAAATAAATATTCTTCATTAGATATTTCTCTATATGCTATCATTAATGTTCTTAAACCTTTTTGAGCAAAATTAATTAAATGATTATTTGTTTTTTCTATTAAATTAGTATTTTCAGTTATTAAATCACTAATAACATTATCAGCTCCTTTTGAAAATAATCTTATTTTCTTATCTGGACATTCAACAATTACACTCATTTTTTTTCTTTCACTAGTATATTCTAATATATTTAATATTTTATATTGTGTTTCATTTCCTTTTTTATCTTTTAAATATAAATTATTAAAAATATCTCTTCTACTGAAAATATATCCAAAATATCTTCCACAATTTACCATTGCTGTTTCATCAGGAGAAGATGATTTATATATTATATGATTAAGGGAATGTTCATCTGTTAATACACTATGACATATTGATAATGTTAATAAAAATAAATTTATTGTATTATATTGATTACTTTTTGTATTGTTTAAATCTTTTTCAAATTCTTTACTATGAAAATTAAAATTAGTTATTATCCCAAAATTATCTTTTAATTCTAATTTATTTTCATTACTTTTATTATTATTTCTATTATTATTATTATTATCTTTTTTATTATTTATATTATTTTTATTATCTTCATTAATATTTATATCAACATAATTATTTTCATCATTTAAACCATAAATTTTTCCTCCAATTGACATTCCTTTAAATTCCATATAATTTTTAGTTAAAGTACCTGTTTTATCAGAGAAAATAAATTTAACTTGTCCTAATTCTTCATTTAAAGTAGAAGTTTGAACTATAGGAGAAGTTTTCATAATTTTATCATACATAAAAATATCCCATGAAATAAACATACCTTGAATATATTTAATCATTTCTAAAGTGACAAGAAGTGAAATAGGAACTATATTATTTAATAAAACAATCCAAGTTCCACATCTTGTTAAAAAGTTAGAAAAAGAAATAAATTGTTCATGATATTTTTCATTTTTTCCGAATAAATAAGATAAATTTTTGTTTCTTATTTGAATAATTCCAATAATAGAAGCAATTAAACTAATTATAACTTGAATAATTAAAACAACTAAAATTTGATGGTTCATTATTTTTTCAACTTTTGAAACTTTACTTTTTAAAATTGGAGAATTTTTCATTACTTTAGTGTCATGACCAATATAAATAACAAAAGCATAAATAAATTTAGTTTGTTTTAAAGAACAACCTCTTAAAAGAAAATTTTCATTATCTAAAAAAGTTGGATTTTCATTTGATAAATTAAATATAAATTTACCATTAAATTCATAAATAAATTCATTTGGTTTTTCACATTGAATGAAACAACCGTCAAATCTTTTTAATCTATCTTCATCAGTTAAATTATTATTATTATTTCCTTCTTTATTAAATTCAGTTATAATTTTTACATTAGCTTTTTTAAATTTTAAATTAGTTTCTCCATCAATACTTTTAGTTTCAATACAACATATTCCATTATTTTCACTTGTTGAAATAATTAAACAATCACAAGGAAAATAATCATTATCATAAATTTTAATAATATCTCCAATTTTAATATCTTTCCATTGTTTTTTATCAAAACATTTATTTAAAGGATTATATATATAAGTTAATTTAGAATTTTCTTCATCATCACTTATTTTTCTTTTCCAATCTTCATAAAAATCTTTTATTCCATTTATTAAAACTACTACACTTAATGGAAGTAAAATTACTGGTTTTCCATCTGCATTTGAAATTTTTTTTATCATTTGTAAAAATGCTATTATTAAAAAATATATATTTGCTTTTTTTGAAAATTGTTCAAATAATATTTTTGGTATTGCATTTAATTTTGTATATTTTGATGTTGATATTTGATTTGTTTTTATACTTTTAGAATTTTCATTTAATTTATATTTTGAAAAATTTATTTCTATATTATATTCAAATGAATTTGGTAAAATCTTTGATGATTGACTAGATTCTGAATTTGTAGTTAAATTTAATAAAGATTCTTTTAATGTGTTATTACCATTTAAATTGAATATATCTTTTATACTCATTCAATTCAATTTTTTAATTTTTTAATTATTTAAATAAAATAAATTTAAATTTATTTATTATGCTTACTAGAATTAATTTGAATGAAGAAAAACTTTATAATCAAGAAAATAATTCAATTCCATTAAATGAAGATTTAAAATATGAAAATATTTCAAATAGTAAAATTAATTTGAATAATGAAGGAAATGAAGGTATTGTCAAAAAATTAGAAAAAAAAGAAAAAATAAAAATTTCATATATTAATAATTTAATCCAAGGGTATAAATTTTTAACAATAAAAGAATATGAAAAATCATCAACTTTTTTTAATAATTGTATAAAATATTCAAAAGAATTAGAAGATTATTATAATTTATCAGATTCATTATGTAATTATTCAATATGTTTATTTTATCAAGGACAGTTGGAAGAATCATTACAATATATTCAATCAGCCTTAATAAATGTAAATAAAATAACTTTAATAAATAAAAAAATTACATCTCTTAAAATAAAAATATTATCAAATTTAGTTTTATCAAATATTGCAATTGGATTATGTGATGAAGCTTTAAATTCATTTAATCAATTAATTGAAAAGATTGATGACATTGCTTCTGAAAAAGATAGAGAAGCAAATATTAAATTAATAATATATAATTTTTTCAAAGTTAATAGTTTAGTTTATTATGCAATTGAAAACGAAAATGATTCTTTAAATGTAAATAATAGTAGTTATCAAATGAGTAATAGATCATCAAAAATAAATTTGAATATAAGTGTTTTTAATATGTTTCATAAATATATGAAAAATAATGATGAAGACTTTTGGATTGAATCTCTTTCTCAAGAAATTAATAAATTAAAATCAAATACTTCTAATATTGACACTCAAAGTTTAATTTTTCTTACTTTTCAATATGAAATAGCAAGAGCAAACAATAAAAATAATTTTAAAGATTGTTGTACTAAAATTGATGGTTTATGTAATTTTTTAAAAAATGAAATGAATATACCTAAACAAGATAATTTAAAAAAACCTGAAATTATAATAAAACTTCAAAATGAAAAATTAAATTTAAGTAAACAAATATACAACATTTTATATTCAAAAGAAGAAGAGTTTATAGATAAAAATAATAAATTAAGTGAAAAAAATAATGAAAATGAAGATTTATCTGCAAGTAAAATATCAAATTTATCTACTTCAACTTTCATGGATTTCGGTAATACTCCTTGTTCAAAAGAATTTTTAAAAATTTTATTAAAATATTCTCTTCAAATAGTGAAAAATGATGAAAAGTATAAAAACGAAGCTGGAAGAAAAGTTTTAAATCAATTAAATTTAACTAATGAATTACTTGAGAAAAATATGCTTGATTTAACACGAATAAAAATTTCAGATTTTGATAGTAATATTTCTAAGAGTTTAATTAATTTATTTGAAAATTTGATTTTTATTTATCATAGACATACAATGTTAAATAAATTATATAAATTTAAAAAAAATGCCATTATTAATTATATGGTTATTAGAGATAAAAAAGTTAATTCTTTTTTATTTGAAAATTTAGAGGTTTTACAGAAAGGAGAAATTTTACCTAAAATAAATTTTAATTCAATTGGGATTAAAGAACATTTTTATAAAATTTTTCATTATGAAGATAATGATTCGTATGAATTAAGAATATATAGTACATTTTTAGATAAAAAACCAAAAAAAAAAATTTTATTAAATTCGATTAAAAAAATAACTTATGGTATTTATACTGAAAATATTAAAAAAAAATTTTTAAATCTAAATCAAAATAGTATAAATTGTCCTTGGTTATTTTTATCAATTTTTTATAAAGAAAAAACAATAGATTTATATTTAGAGTATTGGAAATTAATAAAATGGTTTTATGGTTTTTATAGTTTTTTTAAAATGTTTCAATTTCCATATAAAATTGTTTCAGTAAGATATTTTATTTTAAACAGAATTAAATTATTAGCAATTCATAATTTAAAAGAATTAAAAAATGAAAATGAAAATGAAAATAATAAAATCTCTGAAAAAGATAATAATATTATAAATAATTTGTCAAATGAACAAGGAATTCAAAAATTTAGTTTTTGTAAAATATTATTATTATATAATAAAATAATTCCATTATAAAATAATAATTGTAAAAAATTATCAATGTTTAAAATAATATTTTTTGATATATTATTTTTTTAAAAAGAAAATATAATATTTCAATATTTTTTAAATGGAATTTCATAAAGGAGATATGCAATTCTTTCAAGGAACAAATACAAGTCATACATTTTATAAAATGTATAAAAATAATAAACTTAAAAAAAAAGGAGATAAACAACTTTCCCTTTCATTAAGTCCTAGCTCAACAAATTATTTTGAAATTTCTGAAAATAAAACAAATTATCCTAAAATTTCTTTTGATCAAAAATTACAAAATACTAAAAATAATAAAAGTCATCTTTTCAAAACAAAATTAATCAATTTGGAAAAAGAGATAAAAGAAAAGGAAAATAATTTATTAAAATTCCAAAGAGAAAAAAAAATAAATGAAAAATATCAAAAAGAACAATATAAAAAGCATAATAAAATATATCATTTAAAACAAAAGTTCAATAAATTAATAAAAGAACATCATACAATAATTTGTGATAATTTTATTGTAAAAGCAAATACTTTTAATACAAAAATATTTGAATATTTTAATGGAACAAATTTTATAAAACAAAAAGTTAAATTTCATAAAAATTTTAGATTTAATTCTGATATTGAAGCTCATCCAAGGATTCAAATGATTACTGATATAAACAAAATAAAAAAAAATACAGAATTTTCAGAAAAATTGGATTTTCAAAAATATTTTAATGAAAAAGAAAAAGATTTTATTTCTAAAGATTCTAACTTTTTTATTAAAGAAATTTCAAAGTTTAATAACCTTAAATTTTTCAAAGAAAAAAAATTAGTTGATAAAATAAATGATGAAGAAGAATTTATAAATAAAAATAAAAAAAATAAAAATTTGAATACAATTAATCATTTAAAAAGTAAAAGTTCTTTGTTATTAGATAATGAAAATTTAAATTTATTTACAATAGACATAAATAAATTTAAAGATTTTCATCAAACAAAAATTAAATTTCAAGATGAAAATTATGAAGAAGCAATAAAAGAAGCAAATAAGCAAGTAACTAATATTATAAATAAAGAAATGAAAAATGAAACAATAGAAAAAAATAGATTAAAAAAATTAGAAGAAGATTTTAAAAATTTATATAATGAAATTACTTCTCTTTCTTTTGAAAAATTAAAGCATAGAAATAAAAATGATTTTAAATTTTTCGATTCTTATTTACCTTTCACTAATAAAAAAGAATATTCCTTAAAACAAAATTCTTTAAATTTAAAAAAATTTTATGTCAAAAAAAATTTAAATGTTCAACATTTTCGAACTTTGGAAAATTCAAAAAATGAAAAAAGTTTGAGAAATTTTCTGAATACAATTACTGATAATTATAAAAAAAGAAGAAAAAAAAAAGAAGAAAAACAAAAAATGGATAAAGAAAACAAAAAAAATGTTTTTAGAAAATCAGAAAGTAATTATAAATTAAATAAAAATAATGCATTTAATAAATTACTGAAAGATTTAACTAATAAATAATTAAATTTCTCATTTTTTTAATAATTATTCTAAAAATGAAATGAAAAGGTAATTGAATAGAGAAATATAAAAATAATGAAATTGAAAAATTAATGACTTATTCAAAAAATAATAAATATTATATTATATCCATTTAACTATTTTAGAAAGTCTTGAAAATATTTTTTGATTAAATATTATTTAATAGTCTTTGATTGAATTATTATTTATTATAAAATTGCAATTTTTTATTTTTTGACAAAAAGAAAAATATTTAGACTAATGCATAAAAACTATTTATAAATTAATAATTTAATTAAAAATAAATTTGTGAAATAATATTGCTATTGTAAAAAAATACAAATAACAATAATTGAACTTAAAATCATAAAATATATAATAATAAATAAAAAAATTTAGAAAAGAATTCTTATTTAATTCAAAATTATAAAATTATTTTTTTCTTTTTTGTTCACTTTTATTCCTTTTTAGATGTAATTTTAAAAAATAAATTTAAATTAAAAATTAAATAATTTGAGAAATGAAATAAATTCCAGACAAATTTTCCTGATTTGGAATCTTGAAAAAAATAATAATCTGTTTTAAGTTTAAATCATAAAAATAAATTGATAAATTTTAATTCTTTTTTCTTTTTTCTTGGTTTGAAAAAAAATTTAACACGACAAAAAAAATAATAAAATATAAAAAATTGTCTAAATTAAAAAAAATAATAAAAAGAGAATTAAAAATATGTCATCAAATAAAGAAGAAGAATTTACAAAAAAAGAATTTTGTTGGGTAAAATTATCAGGCTATCCAATATGGCCAGCATATGTATTAGGAAAAAAAAAAATATCTCAATATCAAGTTCAATTTATTGGTGATAATCATGAAGGTATAATTCCAAAGAAAGGAATGTATAAATGGACAAAAGAAAATACAAATAAATTTTTAAATAATACTAAAAATTTACAAAATATTTTTAAAGGTGCTATTAAATTTAAAGAATTAGTAGAATCAGGTAATTTAAATTGTGATGATTATTGGGATTGTTATTGTTATTGTACTGAAAATGGAAAATTTAATAAAGATAGTGTTTATAATTTTTATAAAGAAAAATTAAATGATTTTAAATTTAAAGAAAAAAAAATTGAAAAAAAAAATAACAATAAAAAGAATGAGAGTAAAAATAAAAAAAAAAATAAAAAAGAAAAATATAATATTTTTCAATCTCCAATTAGAATGAAATCTTTCAAAAAAAAAGTTGAAGTTTTGATTGAAAAAAAAAATGAATATGAAAGTATTGAAAATATATTTCTTGGAGTTTGTAAAAAATATTTTCAAGAAAACATAGTATTTGAAGAAGAAGAAATATATGAAAGACTCACCACTCATCTTTTGGAAAATCAAAACCCCAATAAAAATAAAAAAAGATTTTGTGAATGTTGTTGAATAAAAAAATGTTGCAAAAAGATTTATTTTTGTTGAATAATATAATATAATTAAATATTATTATTATTTTATTTCTTAAATAAAATAAATTAAAAAAATATCAAGCAAATTTTGTTAAATCATAATAATATTTATAAAAAAAAATATTTAAATAAATCCATCAAAAATATATTTAAAAAATTAAACAATAAAGATTGAAAAAAAAAACATTCAAAATATGAATTTTTTCTTAATATTAAAGAAAAATATCCAACAATATTAAAAATAATAAAGAAAAAACAGAATTACAAAAGAAGAATAATAATATATAAAAGAAGATTTTTAGGGTTCATTCTACAATTTTGAAAAAGAAGAAAAAAAAGAAAAAAATGATATATTTAATCAATTAAATAAAATTCTTGAAGCCCAAAAAACAATAAAAAAAGAAACACAAGATTTAATTGGATTTATTAATGATAGATATAATTATTTTATTAATGAAATTACAAAAAAAAAAATTGATTTTCAGAATAAAAATAAAGATATTCAAAAAAAAATTGATTTTTTAAATTTTTTATATTCTATTTTTAAATTTTTTCAAGGACCATTTTCTGTTAATAATTATTTAAAAGACACATTAAGTGAAATCAGAGAAAAAGCTTCAAAATAGAAAAAACTAAAAAATTATATTAGAAATTCTATTCTATATTTTCACATTAAATATTGTTTAATTAATTAAATAATAATTTATTTATTTATAATTATTATTTTTGGAAAATTTTAAAAAAAAATGAAACTTTAAAATTAATATTTAGGGAAATATTAAAAAATAGTTTTTTAAAATACATGAAAAGCTATTGTAAATTATTGGATTATTTAAAAATATTTTTATATTAATAAATAAAAAGTTATTTTTTCTATAAGAAAGACAATTAAATCGATTATTAGATTAAAAATATTTATTCTTTTATTTTTAAAAAAAAAATTTTTTTTTATTTATTTTCCCAAGTTAAAATAGCTCTAAAATCATGTAAATTAATTTTTTTACTTTGAGCATTTTTTTTCATAACATCATCTTCTGCTGTAGTCTCAGTATCTTCAATTTTATCTTTTTTTCCTTTATAAATTTTTTCATCTTTATTTAATAATTTTCCCATTTGATGAGCTTCATTTAACATTTCATCAATTTCTTCTTTTGTTAATTTT
>JAJJKW010000497.1:0-22506 GCA_023805745.1 Isotricha sp. YL-2021b | reverse complement strand
CTATATTCTTTACAACTTCATTTATTGGATTTTCTAATATATTTTTTTTTGATGATTTATAATAATTTTTATATTGAGATGATAATCTTATGTAATAATCTTTTATAGAAATTAGTGATTTATCAAGGAAAGTTAATTTTGGATTTATTTTATTTTCAATTTGTTCTAATTTTGAATAATATTGATTAATTACTTTATTATTATTCCTAATTTCCTCTATTATTCTTCCAATTTTATTTTTTAACTCTTTAAATTTCTTATTATAATCTATCATTTAAAAATTTCAAATTTAAAATAAAAAATAATAATTTATAAATAAATGATTATTAAATTTGTTCTTTCATAATGATAATAAATTTTAAACCTTTTTAATAATATTTAAAGATTTGTTAAAATATTTTCTAAGATTCCATATATTAATTTCAGTAATAATATTGATTAAATTTTTCATATTTATAATTTGATTAAATAATTGTTCTTGTAATTCAAAAGACATATAGATTCGAATTTCTTTTTCAAAATTTTATGATATTTATCATTAATTAGTTTTAAAGCATCATATAAAATATCAATATATAAATTTAATTTATCCATTTTTTTAATTGAAACCATAACAAAATTTCCACCTTCAATTTTTAATTCACCTAAATTTATTATGTCCTTTATCATAATTTTCTTTTTCAATTAGATTTATTGTATCATCTTTAAATATTTAATAATATAATATTTTTAATTTTTCCTGATTACCAATACAAAGAAAATTACAATTTTTTAATCAAGAAAGAATATCACTCAGCTTCATCCATTGAATGAGTACTTAAACTCATATTATATTCATTAAGTTTTGAAGGTAATTCATTAATATTTTTCAACATTATTCTTCTAATTTGTGGAACAACTCCAGTTGAAGGTCCATCTAATAATAATAATTTAGGATTATTCATTAATTCTATTTCAAATATTAATTTTGTTTGAATATTTTTAGATTTGAATTTTACTTTTTTTGAAATGTAAATTAGATAAGAATAGTCAATTACATTTTTCATTTATTTTTTTTTTCTATAACTTATTCTACTTTTTTTACTTTAAATACTTTATTAATAAAAATTTACATTACTTTTTATAAATAATCCTTTATTAATTTATATTCATTTAGTTATATTAAATTATATTTATTAATTTCTTTTTTCTTTTAAATGAATATTTTAACATTTATTATTATAAATAGCTTAAAATTAAATAATATAAAATATAAATAAATAATATTTATTATAACTAATATTCCCAGAATTAAATTAATTAATATGACTAATTCCATTCTTAAAAAATGGAAATTTTAACTCTTGTAAATATAAGAGATAATTAAAACTAGAATTTGCATTATTTGGAAAACTTAAAAAAGATTCTTCAAAATGTTTCTTATTTTCTTGGATTTTATTATTCAAAACTTTTCTCATAAGTTCGTTTTTATAATTTTCAATTTTATTAATAAAATCTTTCCCTAATTTTCTTGAATTATTATCGGGATTTACTACTTTTTTTAATAAATCAATGATATTGTTTAATTTAATCATTATTAATAATAAATTATTATTTAACTTATTATCATTTTTATGATTCTTAGAAATTTCATTAATTTTATTTGCAATACTTTGAATATTTTTATATATTTGAATATTATTATCTAATAATGTATGATTTATCTTTTTATATCCTTCAATCATTTGATTTAATGCATTATTTCCTATTGAATTTTGGGCAATAAAATTAATATTTTGATTATTATTAAAATTAATCTCAAATCCAAAATATTTTTGATCCAAAGCTATTTTAAGACAATTTATACATAGATAAATTACGTCATTATTACTATTTTTGTGATTTGATTGTTCATTAAAAAATTTTGATAATTCATTATATATATTACTTTGTTTTATAAAATTCTCATTCTTAAAAAATTCTTCATTAATTTGCTTATTTATCCCAAAACATTCTATCTTGTTTTGAATACAAAAAAAACATTTTTTATTCTTATTGAGTAAGTCATCCATCAAAAATTAATTAATTAATTTATTAATAGAAAAAGTACTATTATTATTTTATTTAAAAGAAATATAAAATAATTATAAAATAATTTAATTAATTCCCATTACTATCCATTTTAAGTTTCATAATAGTTTGAAGAAGTTCTCTTTCTCTATTTTGTAAAAATTCAACTCTTCTACTTAATTTTGAATTTTGATCTTTTAAACTTTCAAATTCAATATTATCATTTTGAATTTTCATTCCAGGATTTTCTTTTTTAGAAATAATTTCTTTTAATTCTATTTTATCCATTTCTAATTTATCAATAGTTTTCTTTAATTCTTTATTTTCTAACATAATAGCATTTAGATTATAATTTTCTCCTAAATCATTATAAACACTTCCATCTTTATTTCTAACAATATCACTACCAATAAAAACATTTTCTAAATTATTTAATTTAGCATTTAATATATTATTTTCATTAACTAAATTCATATTTTGTCTTTCTTGATTTTCTTTTTCTCTTCTTAATTCTTCATTTTCTTCAGTTAATCTTTGAACTTCTTCATCAACATTAACATTACTATTAAATCCACTATTAATTTTAAAATTTTCAACTTCTTCATTAGTAAAACCTCCATTTTGAATATTAGGAATCATACCAACTAACTTAATAAATTGTTCTTTGAAAAATTCATTTTCCATTTTATAATAATTATTTTCAGCTTTTAAATTTAAAGCACTTCTTTCTTTTCCATCCATTTGAACCAAAGGTTTATTTTTAATATTCATAGTTCTTGAAGCATAATTTAAAGTACTCATAGTTTCATCAGCATAAATATCACTTGGACTAACACAAGCAATCATTAAAGTTTTTGAAGTTCCTCCAATCGAATCCATTAATAACATAGTTAATTTAGAATCTCTATAAGGAATATGTTGAGAAGAATTTTTTTTATCTGTTAATGTTGAAATTACTTTTCCTAATACAAAAAGAGATTTATTTATATTTCCTGTTTCTTTTAACATTCCTCCTTGTGAATGTGTTTCTTTTAATCTTTCTGAACCTGCTAAATCTACAAAAGATATTTTACCATATTTTTTAAATATTTCTCCCATATTTTCAAATTCTGATATAATATATACTGTTAATATTGAATGTGAACGTGATGAATCTTTATTTAATTCATGTGTTCCTTTTTTTCTATTTTTTGTTCCTTGTAATATTACTTCTACTATATCTTCTGGTTTTTTACATTCTACAACCATTAATCCTTCTACAAAAAAACCTTGTTTTTGATCCCATCTTATTTGTAAATTTGTATGTCCAGGATCTAATAAATCATTTATTTGTTCATTATATATTTCTAGAAATGAAACTTTAATATAATATTTTTCTTTTTTATTTGATACTGCAGACCAAATATATTTTATACTTTTTGGCATTATTCCAGAATATTTATCATTAGATAATATTTTCTCATTTATTGAATCATCTCTTCCCATTATTGTATATGTTTTACCAGAACCTGTTTGTCCATATGCAAATATAGTTACACTATAACCATCCATTGCATTATCTAATAATTTATTTATTGAACAATTAAAAAATATATCTTCTTGAGATGAATTTTCACCAAATACTAAATTATAAGTGTAACTTCTTCTTATATTTTTATGATTATAAATTAATTGATCTGATGAATGTGGTTCTACACTTTTTTGATCTCCTCTTCCTAATTCTTGAGGTGATAAAGGACGAATTCTAACACAAACTTTAATATTTTCACTTTTAGAATCATTGTTAAAATCTAAATTTGGAGAAGAACCATTTTGATAATTTTGAACTGTATATGGTATATTTGGAAGAAAACCTAAATAATTTGGATTTATATTTCCTGATGGATTATAATTCATATTTATATTATTATTTATTCCTTTATTATTTAATGATGATATATCTATATTTTTTCTAAATGAATTGTTTGTTTTATTGTTCTCTATTGGAGGAAATATTGGACTTTTTGAATTTGTTTTTGTTATTTTTTTACTTGAGTTTATGTTATCTGGTGTTTTTGGGTTTTTATTATTTTTTTTTGTTGTACTCATATTTTATTTTTTTTTGAATTTTGTTGGTTTTATTTTAATTATTAAATTAAATTTATTTATCTATGATTGGTAGTTTTTTTTTCTTTTTTTATTTATTTTTTTTCATATTAATAAATTAATTATGTTTTTGTTTTTTAACATTCATTATGAAAATTTCTTTTTAAAATTTAAATCAAATTTAAATGAAAATATATTATTATTTTTGAAATATTAATCTTATTATTCTTTCAAAAAATTTATAATATTTAATTTTTATAATTTCATGTTATACATTCATGTTATCAAATTAATAATTACATTCATTTTATACAAAATATCAATTTACATATATTAAATGAAAATAAACCAAAATAATAAATGAATAATGATTATCATCTTTCAAATATAAGTTTTTTAAAATTAAAAGAATATCTTTCTAAAAAACAATTTATATATAATCTTTCAGCATATTTATAAAATAAATAAAACAAAAAATCACCTCAGAAATTAAGATGTATAGCGAACTATTACAAAATTCAGAAGAAAAAGTACTTATAATAGCAGTAGATCAAAGATTTATTAATAATGATAAAGGATTAAATGAACAAGAAAAAAAAACAAATGAATTAATAAAAGAATTAGATTATGAAACCGATATAAATTTATTAGAAAAGTCTTTAGAAAATTTAAATATTAAATTTTGTGAAAGTCTTGATGATTTGACTGATGATGAAAAAGAAATTTCTACAGAAAATGATTCTGATAATTGTTCAATAAATGAACAAAACAAAAAATTTATATTTGTTAACGACTTTCTTAATATAAATAATGACGCTATTCAATTATCAAAAGATAAAATTATTAATGAATATAAATATCAAAATAATTTAAAAGATAAAATAAAAGCAATTTTTAAGATTGATAAAACACAATATAATAAAAATAAATATTCCCAATTTAATTAAATTGTGGATTAATATTGACATTTTGGGCATTTTTTAATTCTTTTTCAATAATGTCAATAATTTGGGTAATTAATTAATTAATTTTTAATAACTTGTTGATAAATAATAATTAAACAGATTTTAATTTTAAAAATTTATTTTATAACTAATTATTAATTGAATTCTTCTTGCTTTTTTCTCAAAATAATATATAAAATAAGTTAATATTAAAGATTAATTAAATTTTGAATATAATTAATTTAAACTCAATTGAAAAAATTATTCCCTGCTTTTTGTAGAGTTTGACTTTGTCTAGTTGTATTATTATTTCCATAATCCATATTGTTATTTAAAGTATAAATATTATTGAAATCTATATTTCTAAAATTATTTCTTCTCATATTTGCAATAATATTATAATAATTATTTAAATTATTTGGACTATCTAAATTATTCTTATAATTATTATTATTCTGACAATTATTACCATTATTATTATATTCATTATAATTCCCATTATTATTATCATAATTATTAAAATTGCCATTGTTATTATTGTCGAAATTATTATAATAACCATTGTTATTATTGTCAAAATTATTATAATTACCATTGTTATTATTGTCAAAATCATTATAATAATTATTATTATTATTATTATAATTGTCAAAATTATCATTCATATTGCTAGAATTGTCATAATTTCTATTCATATTGTTGAAATTATTTTGTTGTTCAAAATAATTGTCATCAAAATTATTTTGATTATTTATATTATTCATATTTTTTATAAAATTATTTGACCCATTATACACATTATTATTTGGATTATTCATAAAATTATTTTGATTATTCATATTATTATTACTCATAAAATCATTATTATTCATATTATTTCTATAATTTTGATTATTAGTCATATTATAATTTGCATCTAAATTGTTATTATTCATTTGACCCATATTATTAAAATCCCTATTAGAACCATTATTATTATAATTATTTATATTATTTAATTGATGAAAATTATTATGTCCATTTGGATTAAAATTGTTATTATTCCTCATTCCATTAAAATTATTATTATTATTATTATAATTGTTAATAAAAATATTATCATAATCTTGATTATTATTAAATTGATTAAAATTATTACTATTCCTCATTCCATTAAAATTATTATTATTATTATTATAATTGTTAATAAAAATACTATCATAATTTTGGTTATAATTATTATAATTGTTATTATTCATCATATTATAATCAATATACTTATTAAATATAAATTCATCAGTTGGATTTGTAATTGGATTATGAGTTAAAGTAGTTTCCCCAAAATCATAATTTCTTTTATCATTATAGGGTTCTCTAAATACCATAAATTTTTCTTCTTGTTTTTTTATAAGAGGATTATCATATCTATAAATATGTCCATTAACGATTTTTTTATTATCACTCATATTTTTTTCATTAAGTTGTTTATCAAGCATTTGTTTATAAATTTGACTTCTATTTCTTTTAAAATTATTAACAAAACTATTATATCTTTTATTCACTCCATCACTTAAAAAAACACTCATTTGATCTTCAGTTCTTACTATTGATCTTTCTTTTTGTGAAAGATTCATCCTTCTATAATTATTATTGTTATAATTATAATTATTATTATTATTATAATTATTGTTATTATTATATCTGTAATTTACTAAACTACTTTTAACTGGATTTACATAATAACCATAATCATTAATTATAACATCTCTATTTTTTGGTACAATTAAATGATTATCTGCTCTATTATTTATCATTTTTTGATATTCTATTCTTTCATCATTTGTTTGTCTCATTCTATCATTTCTCTTTTTATTGTCTTCTTCTCTTTCTCTTTTTTCTGTATTTTCTATATAATTTCTTTCTTCTTCAATTCTTCTTCTTCGAGCTTCTTCTTTTTTTTGTTGATGATCTTCTGCTGCTTTTTTATATGAATTAAATATCTGTCTTTTTATATTATTATTAACGTTGAATAACATATTTAAAAAAAAAAATTGAATTATATATTTTTTTCTAATTTTTTGAATAAAAATAAATCAATTTTTTTACTTATTTTAATAAATTTAAAATTAAAAAGAAGGATAATTAAGAGTACCATCATCATTAGGAGGTGGACAATTAATATTTCCTTGAGTATTTTGATTATTATTATTTTGATTATTGTTATTTTGATTCATATTAGGTTCATAATTTGGATTATTAATTGGATTAACATTTTGACTTTGTTGAGGATTATAATTTTGTTGAGGATTAAATTGTTGTGGATTAAATTGTTGTGGATTAAATTGTTGTGGATTATAATTTTGTTGTTGATTAGTATTTCCTCCTGGAACATCCATAACAGATTGAAAATCAGGTATATCATTTGGATTAGGAACAAAATTCATATTAGGATCAATCATATTTGGATTTGCATTAATTTGATTAAAACCTTGATCAAACATATTCATCATTTGAGTATTAACACTTAAATTATTATCATTTATACTTCTATGACTAATTGAAAGTGGTAAAATTAATTCAGATTTTGATAAATTAATTAATGAATCTAAATTTGGAGTAATTTTAATATAATATTCAACTTTAATAAAATTAGTATCAACAGAAGGAACTAAATAAATTAATTGTTTTTTATCAGGTACTTGAATTCCACTAATATTACTAATATATTTATTAATAACATTTTCAGGTTCAATAACTTGTAAATTTAAATTAATATCACAAATATTACTATTAACAGGTGATTCAGCAACAAATAAATTATCTTTTACTAAAAAATCTGTTTCTTCTTTTCCACCATGAAGAAATCTAACTTTTCTAACTAATTTAGTAGTTATTGAATTAACATTTTCTTTTCCTTTATCAATATGAATAGCTAATGGAATATTTGTATAAAAAGAAAAATTATTTGAAGGATAAGAACATTCAATAACTCCATGTTTACTACCAAAAATACCTAAAACTTTATTTGCAATTGGAGCAGATAATTTAAGAGGAGAATTTAAAGGAGAAGGGGGTTTATTAATTCCTAAAAATAATAAAGTTTCACAACCTAAATCATTAATTCTTACTGATAAATATGTTCTTATACATGCAAATCTTTCATATATAGTATATTCTAATGATGGTAACATATAATTTGGAAGTTGAATTGAAAAAGGAATTTCTATTCCATTTGATAAATTTGCATTAACTATATTTTGAAATGAAAATGCATTATTATATAATATATTTATATTTTGATCTTGCTCTATTTCTTTTTTATTCCTTAATAAACCTGTTAATTTTGTTACTTTCCAATATTCTTGTTGTTTTAATTGAAATGTTAAAAGTCCACTTTTTAATTTTTTTGATGTTTTAATAAATATTTTTAAATTTACTTGTTCACCTGGAAAAAATAGATTTTTATTTGCCGTTACATTAAATTCACCATCAATTTTTTGTTGATTAGAAGAAGTATTTCCTCCCATTTATTTCTTATATATTTATTGTTATATTATTTTTTTTTTTAATAAGAATTTGTTCATAAAAATTTTATAAAAAAAATTACTCAACAAAAAAAAAAAATTAAAAAAAATTGATTAAAAAAATCCTCATTTTAAATTTCATTTTATTACAATCAACTTAAAATAAAATCCCAAAATAAAAATAAAAACAATAAATTTATTCATCTCCACCATCTCCATCACCAGCAGCTTCTTCTTTTTTCTTTTGAGTTCTTTTTTTAGTTCTTGAATCTCCTTCTTTATTCGCAATTTTAGCAATTTTACTTTCATTTTCTTTTCTAACAATAAAACTAGGAATATTAATAATAGGAGATCTTAAACCTCTATTAAAAGCAATTTTTTTTTGAAAAATAAGAGTTCTTGCATGATGAATAGATTGAGCATAATGATTTTGAAAAACAATAGTTTGTAATCTTCTTTCTAAAAATTGTTTTGTAGTTAATCCTAAGACATAATCTAATTGACTTTGTTCTTTTGATAAAACTCCAATTCTAATCATTCTTTTAATTAAAGCTTCTCCTTCAAAAATTCTTCTTGGATCATTTGGTTCTAATGTTAAAAGTTCACGAGCTGCTTTTCTTATACGAGCTAATACATATTGAACTCTCCATACTTCTCTCTTGTTCTTTAAACCATATTTTCCTATTAATAATAATTCTGAATCTAAACGCTCCTTTTCATATGGTCTTTTTGGATTCTTTGCTGTTTTTGAATAGTTTCTGTAGTTCTTTCCCATTTAAGATATTTAAATAAAATTAATTAAATTTTGAAATTAATTATTCTTTTTTTATTTTTTTTTATTTTTTTTTTTTGCTTTATAAAAGTTTTTTTTTTGGTTTTTTTTTTTTTATTTAATTTAAGAAAAGGGTTTTTTTTTAAATTTAAAATATAAAAAATAACAACTATTTATTTTTTTATATAAAGTGGGAAAGGATTAATTAGAAGTAAATTTGTTTTATTTAGGTTAAATTTAATTATTTTTTCTATTCTTCAGCTTCAAGTAAAGGTCGTTTCACTAATAATAATTAAAAAAAATATATTTACTTTCTTTATCAATATCATCTTTAAACATATCAACAAAACTTTCAGCTCTTGAAGAAAAAGGATAATTTTCATATGGATCATTATTTTTTTCTTTAGTTTCATTTCCCATAAAAAAAGAAATTATAAATACAAAAAAATAAAATATTGCAGCATACATTAAAGTTTTCCCACTTTGATTATAAGTATTTATATTTAATTTCATTGACTCATAATTATTAAATGCATAATAAGATAATAAACTCTATTCAATTATAATGAAATAATTCTATAAATGATTATTTATATTTACTAGATAGAAAACTCCAATAAGACTTATAAGTTGTAAGTAAGTATTGGCCATGATATTTTAATTTATCAAAAAAATTATATGATATTAATGAATTAAATTTTTTTCATATGCCAAATAAGAATTAAAAAAATATAAATAATAATTTATTTTATAACTTATAAAAAAATAAATATGGATAATCAAGTTCTAGAAAAAAAAGAAGAAGAAAAAAAAGAAGAAGAAGAAAAAAAAGAAGAAGAAAAGAAAGAAGAAAAAAAAGAAGAAGAAAAGAAAGAGGAAGAAAATCCAAATCCTGAAGAAGAAAAAAAAGAAGAAGAAAAAAAAGAAGATGAAGAAAATCCAAATCCTGAAGAAGAAAAAAAAGAAGAAGAATTAAATGAAAATATTCCAAATGAAACAGAAAAGAAAGAAGAAAATCCAAATAAACAATTATATAATACAATAGAAGAATATTTAGAAAAAATGTTATATCCCTCATTAAAAATAGCAATAAATGATTTAGTAAATGAAATAAAAAAAAAAGATTATTATAAAGAATTAGAAAATGAATTTAATCATAATTTTTTTAGAAATAAAGCAGAAATTTTACAAAAACAAAAACAATTATTAAAATTAGAAAGAGGAGATGATTATTCAGAAGGAGATTATGAATATTGGTTAAGACAAAATGTAGATATGAATGAAAGTAAAACTGAAAAAAGTAATGAAGATGAAGAACAAGAAGATTTAGATGATGATTTAGATGATTCTGATATTTTAAATTTAGAAGAAGATGAATTAAATAATGAAGAAGAAGATGCTAAAAATAAATTTGATCCTATTAAATTTTTAGTTGAAAGATTAAGAGAAATTAATTTAAATAAAGGAGGAAATAATAATTTAGATTTATCACTTGAAAAAAGTGTTCATGAAAATTTAGAAGGAGATAATAATAATGGAAATAATAGTGTTAAAAATATGGATGATTTAGGAGATATTGAATAAATTATTATATAATATATTTTTTATTTTTAATTAAGTATTTTTTACTTTTTTTATTTTTTATAAATTTATAAATGAATAATCATTATAGAATTAACAAATATTTAAAAGAACTTTTACCTTCTTTTGTTCAATTATTAAAAGACTATGAAAATAGTAATTCACAATCTCAAACTAATAATCAAAATAATTGTATGGACAATAAAAAAATTTATCTGAATGATGAAATTATAAGAAAAATGGAAAATAATTGTGAACTATTAGAAGAAATGAATTATGAAAGGTAATATAAATTTAACAATTTTTTTAAATATATGAAATTGCCAGTGAAGAATTAATTAAAAATAAATGCAAAAATTTAAAAACTCAATTATCAAATTTAAAATATGAATATAAAATCTTAAAATCTTTAAAAGAAAAAAAAAATTCCTCAAATAAAAATAGTGAATCAAACTCAAATAATAATAATAAAGAATTAAAAGAAAAAATAAGATATTTAAATGAGGATTGTTACTATGAAAAAGAATTATATTTATCTACAAAACAAAAATTAGAAAACCAAAATAAAAAAATAAATTTATTATATAAAGAACATAATAATTTAAAAGATAAAGAAAAAAAAATTGAAGAAGAATATAAAGTTAATCAAAATAAAATAGAAAATGAATTAATTAAAATTGAATATAATATAAAAACTGAGAAAAACAATTATTTATACCAAATAGAGGAACAAAATAAAGAAATAGAATCATTAGAATATGAAATAGAAACTTTAAAAAAGAAAAAAGAAATATTAAAATATAAGTTGAATAAAAAATCATTTTCTTCAAAAAATATTTTCGAAAATTTAGAAACAAATTCAAAAAATAATAATGAATTATTTTATATTAAAAAACAAAATATAAGACCAAATAGTATTGAATCAAAAACAAAAAGAAAACCTTTTAATAACTTTAATTTTGTTTAAAATAAAATTTTAAAATTAATTTTAATGATAAACTTAATCAAATGGTTTATAGTTCATCTTTTTCTTCTTCTTGATTTAGAAATGAATTAGGATTTAATAAACCTTCATTATCTGTTTTTATTTCTTCATAATCATGATTTTCCATAGATGTATTTGGATTATAATTTTCTGTTTGAAATGATTTTTCATTTTTATTATTTTCATCTTTTTTTTTTCGCTCCATAGAATTATTAACTTCACTAGAATCATTAGATTTATTATCTGATTCTTCATCTTCTTCACTAGAATTAATCATTGAATTATTTACATTTTTTCCTTTTTTTTTTCCATATTTTTTAGAAGTATCAATATCTTCAGGTAAATTTAAAGTTTGATTTTTAGTAAGATCAATAAAATAATTATTTGGTTCTTGACATAATATACATTTTTCAATACATTCATTTTGACAGTTTTGACAATAAGGATGTCCATTTTCACATACTACAAATTTTAAACCTAATATATCATTACAAATTATACATTTTGCCATTCTTTTTAATTGTTTCATTATCTCAATATTTAAATTTAATAATTGTTTCTGTTTTTTTCTTAATTCTTTTCTATATTTTTCAGGTAAATAAATTTCATTTATTTTTATATCTGATGGATGTTTATATGGACATAATTCGCCTAAATTACAATATTCAGAAGGACAATTATAAATTTTTCTATAATTTCTTTTATCAAAAAATACTTCATTTCTATTATGATAATAATCACAATTATTGTTATGTTCATCGTTTTTTAAATCTTTATATGTTTTCCAAAGAATTTTTTCTTCTTTTCCATTTTTTTGTTCATTTCCTACTGTTATTATTTTTTCAGGACATATTTCATTATATTTTAAAATTAAATTCCTTCTCATTTCTAGTTTAATATTATGATAATAAGGACATTTTGAATAATCATGATTTATAATTTTTTTTCCATGTAATAAAGGACAAATTTCTGTTTTAATATTTGGAAAATTCATTATTCTATCTAAAATATTTTTTTTTGAATTATATTTTTCTAAATATAATAAAATCTTTTCAACATTTGGATTATCAGCAATATATAATTCTCTAATTTCAAAATTTCGATTAAAATCTATTTTTTTATATTTTTTATCATATGTAACACAATCCTCATCTGGAAAAAGTTCAATTTTATAATTATTATATATCTTATTTTTACTTGTATGATATATTAATGGATGAAACAAATATTCATTAATATTATGATAAAAAATACAACTTCTATAGTACAGGGCTTTGATTTCTTCTTCAAGTTTTTTTTTCAACTTTTCCTTAATAACATTTTTTTTATTTAAATATTTTTTACATGATTCACAAGTATCTTCATTCTTTATAATATTTTTTACAGGGAAATCATTTGGAAAATATTTTTTATGTTCACTCATAATAAAATTACAAATTTTATGAAAAACTTTTTGAGCAGCTATTTTACATTGTCCTTGACAAGGAATCGGTAAATAATTAAAACAATTAAATTGAGAACCAATAGGTCTTCTTAATTTTTTTCCATTTTTTCCATTTAACTGTTCAAGAATTGAAAATTTAGAATCTCTAAATGTCTCTTCATTCATAATTTTATAATTAAAAATAATAAAAGCATCTTCTTCACTATATCCAATTTTATTTTGTTCAAAATATGTTGAAGCTCTTCCAATTGCATTTGTAGATAAATAAAATCTTAGATGTTTAACACATTCAACCTTAAATTCTATATCATTTAAAATTTCTTGAATTGAAATTGGTAATGAGCCTTTAAAATTTACCCTATCTGATTTTAATTTGTTTGTATATTGTTCAAAATAATTTGTAAAAAAATTTTGATTTATTTGATTTACTTTATAATATTTATCTAAGCTATCACGTAAATTAAAATACAATTTATCTTTATCTTTTAAAATTTTTTTTTCATCTTCTACATATGGGTGATATTCATGTTCATTATATTTTTTTTGATATGGAATAATTATTCTATCAAGCTCCTCATTAATGAATTCTTCATAATCTCTATTAAAAAATCTGTGAAAATGACGAGAGCCAATAATTTGAAATTCAGGAAATATATCTTTATCTTTCATATATTCTTTAAATTTCTGTTTTGTCATATAATTATTATATAAAAGTTCATCTGATTCTTTTTTTTTTGAATATTTCATATGTTATTTATTAATCAGAAAAATAGAAATATTTATACTAAAAATTTATTATTTATTTTTAACAATGAATATAAAATAAATAAATATTGTATTAATTTATAAAAATATATTTTTAATAAAACTCAAATTCTTTTTTTGAATTTATTTTACTATAAAATTTCTTTTCTTCTTGTTTTCTTTTATTATATATATAATTATTTACCATTGAATTAGTATAAATTTTTGGTAATTTAGGTTTTTTTTTAAAACTATAATTTTCTTTTAAACTTTGATTTACATTAGTATTATTATTCCTATTCATTTGACTTAATATTTTGCTCAATTTATATTTTTCTTTAGAAAAAAGAGGATTCATATAATCACATATTCCAGTCCAAAAAGATGAAATTTTTTTCATTCTAATCATTCGAGCATTTAAATTATTTGGATCTTCTTCAGTATTTTTAGAATATTTTTCATCAATATCAGAATAAAATTTATGTTTTAAAGCACGTTCAATTCTTTTTGCTAAATAATCTTTTTTCTTTTTTTTTGGAGAAACATCTTTTTCAATTATATCTTGAGAATAATCCATTGAGTTTTCATTGCTATTTTTAATATTATATTTATTATCATTATCAAATCTAGATATATTATTTCTTTTTCTTAAACTAATTTTATTTTTATGTAGTGAAGAAGGGTTAAAATCTTTATATGAAGATGAAATTTTTGGTAAATTAAAAATTGAAGTTATTAAAATAGATTCATTTTTATTATAATTATTATTATTATATTCATTTCTCCTTCTTATATTAGATAAAATTTGGGAAGGTGATAAAGAAATATTTTGTGAATCAATTTTACTTCTATCATAACCAGATTTTTTTTCTGATTTGATTGATTCTGCAGTACTTATTTTATTATTTGAAGAAGAAAGATTTAATTTATTAATTTCTAACATTTTAAAAAAAAATTTTTATAATTGTTTATTTATATTTATTAGATTTATAATTTATAATTTTTATAATTAATTAAATATTAAATATTATTATATATAATCCCATTCTAATCTTCCTGTTGTTCGATTATAAGAAACAAAAATTCCATTGTTTTCTGTAATTTTTTTCTTAAATTCTTCAATCATATTTTCTTGTTCGTGTAAATTTAAGTTATATAATATACATTTCCTTTTAACATTTAAATGATTTTTTAATTCAATACTACCTTTTTCAATTATACATTCATCATCAATATCCAAATTTAATAAATTTATTTTTGATAAAAATCTTACTTCACCATAATCGTTATATATTTTAAAATTTGAAACATTACTTAATTCATTATTTGACATTCTACATAACAAAAAATATTCTGGATTAGTTTTGTAACCAGGTTTAGTTAATTTCGGAATTAAATCAATTGGAACTATACTTGAAATTTCAGAAGAATTACTTTCCATTTGTTTATATATGATAATTGCATTTATTGATTTAGATAATATATAATCCTTTAATAATTTATGTTCTAATAAAAAAGAATTAGAACCTAAAAGAGATATTTTTTCTAATGTAAACTCGGGAAAATATTTTTTTAAAATATCATTTATTTTATCAATTATTAAATTTTTTAGATTTTGGACTTTATTTAATGTATTTATTGATTCAATTATAAACGATTCATTTGTTCCATCTGGATTATTATAGTTAATTTCAAGAGTGATATTATTTTTTATTGATTTTTTTTGAGATAAATTTACTTTTTTATTATTAATTATATTTATATCTTCATTTTCCTTATTTGGAACTTTTTTAATTGAAGATTTACTCATCCAATCATAGTGAAAAGGTTGGAAATTAGTATTTATTTTTTCATCTAATTTCATTAAATTTTTTTGGTATAAATAATCATCTTCTGAGATTTTTATTGTTTTTTCAATTTTGCTATTATCAATTAAAGATTTAGTTGAATTTATTCTACTACTATTATTACTATTTCTTAAAGAACTATTTATTGACTTCATATCATAGTTTTTTTTTTCATAAGTTGAATATTTTTTTTGATAATATTCTAAATTTTTAATTTTTGGTTTTGATTTATATGAAGAAAAATTTTTTAAAGAATATTGTGAATCATAATATGAAGAATTATGACCATAGGATGAATATTTTTTATTTAAATATTTTCCAAATTCATTTAAAAAATGTTTATTTTCTTCATAATATTTTTCTTTTAATTCATTTAAAAAAGTTACAATATCCTTTTTACCAATCAAAGCATCAATTACATTTTTTGATGGTTCTCCGATTAAATATTCATTAATTCTATTAATATTATTATTATTCATATTATTGTTTGTATTGTTTTGTTGCTCATTGTTTCCATTAATAAGGTCATTTGAATTTTTATTATTGTTATTATTATCTTTAAATAAACTATTTGAATTACTATTATTATTCCCAAAAATAGAATTTGTTTGTGTATTATTTGTATTATTATTATTTCCAAAAAGATTTGAAGAAGTGTTCCCAAATATGGAAGTATTTTTATTAATATCTGTGGTTTTGATATTATTTCCAAAAACTGAATTATTATTATTATTTCCAAATGATATTCCATTATTATTATTATTTGTGAAATTTATTTTATTAAATAAAGAGTTTTCTGTTATTGAAGTACCAAAAATATTTGTCTTTTTATTGTTATTATCAGAGAAGAATGAATTTTGGGTGGTTGATAAACTTGATAATGAAGAATTAGTGTTTACATTTTGATTATTATTTCCCCCAAATAAATTATTATTTGTATTATTATTATTTCCAAATAAATTATTATTAGTATTATTATTATTTCCAAATAAACTATTATTTGTATTATTATTTCCTCTAAATAAACTATTATTTGTATTATTATTATTTCCAAATAAACTATTATTAGTATTATTATTATTTCCAAATAAACTATTATTAGTATTATTATTATTTCCAAATAAATTATTATTAGTATTATTATTTCCTCCAAATAAATTATTATTAGTATTATTAATTCCCCCAAATAAACTATTATTTGTATTATTATTTCCTCCAAATAAACTATTATTTTTGTTATTATTTCCTTCAAATAAACTATTATTTTTATTATTATTATTTCCAAATAAATTATTATTAGTATTATTATTTCCTCCAAATAAATTATTAAAATTTGTATTATTATTATTTCCTATTGTAGAAGTGCAATTAAAATTATTTCCTAAATTTGAATTATTTATTGATGAACTTGTTGCATCCTTTACTTTAAAGTTTTTAACAGAATTAGTTTTATTATATTCGTAATCTGCTAATCTATATTCTTCAAAAGAGCCTTTTTTAAAATTATTGTTTGCAGTAAAAGCAACAAATTTAAAAATCTCTTTATCCTTTTTTATTTCAGTTAAATCATAATTCCAACCGTATGTAGTTTCCTTCCAATTATTTCCGTTATCATAATTATTTCCAAAAAGTGAATTATTATTTCCATTATTATAATTATTTCCAAAAATTGAATAATTTCCTTTATTATTATTTCCAAAAATTGAATTATTTCCTTGATTATTATTTCCAAAAATTGAGTTAGTTCCATTATTATTATTACTTTCAAAAATTGAATTTCCTTGGTTATTAAAATTTCCGAGCGTCTTATTATCATTCATATTGTTTTTATTATCAAATAAACCGCCATTTATAGTATTATTATTTGAAAAGAAAGATTTTGTATTTTGATTTTGTGGAATGAAATTAGTACCAAAAATACTACCTTGAGCTTGAATATTACCATTAAATAAATTCATCATTTTATATGATTATTTTTTTTTCTCTTTATATAATAATAAGAAAAAGGCAAAATTAAAAAAAATTATAATTAATCAGACAATTTACAATAATTAGAAATAATTAATAAATTTTAAAAAATTTTATTAGTTAAATAAATTTGAATAAAAGAAACAAATTAATTTAAATAAAAAAATAATTAAAATAATAAAAAATACATTAAATTAGAAAACAATCTATAATTCATTAACAACAACATCTCTTAACTAAAAACCTTAATGTATAATATAAACTATTTTTCTTAAACCTATATCAAAACAATATAAATATCCAAAAATATATGAAATTAAGATTAAAAATATTTAAATATATCCTATTCAAAAAAAATAATTCTTCATTTAATTAAATCTAAAGTATAAAACAACAAAATCTAATAAAACAACCAAAGAATAATTCTTTTCATTCTAAATGATTATTTATAAATAATAATCTTTTAAAAAAGGAAATTTAAAATTTCCAAAAAATAAACTATTTTATCTTTTATGAAAAAAAAATATAGATAAAAAAGAATATCAAAAAAAAAATTAAATTTTAAAAAAAATAAATAATAAATCGAATGTTCTAGATCCCAAAAAAACCAATATTTAACCAAAACCAAAAAACAAAAAAACATTAAAGAAAAGTTAAAAAAAATGACAACAGAAGAGCCAAAAACCGAAGAAGCAAACACATTTAACTTCAATGCAGATATAAATCAATTATTATCCTTAATTATTAATACATTTTATTCAAACAAAGAAATATTTTTAAGAGAATTAATATCAAATTCAAGTGACGCATTAGATAAAATAAGATATATGTCAATAACAGATCCTTCAGTTTTAGCAAATGAGGAGAAATTATTCATAAGAATAATTCCAGATAAAACAAATAATACATTAACAATTTGGGATTCAGGAGTAGGAATGACAAAAACAGATTTAATAAATAATTTAGGAACAATTGCTCGTTCAGGAACAAGACAATTTATGGAACTTTTAAGTGCTGGTGCAGATATTAGTATGATTGGTCAATTTGGTGTTGGATTTTATTCTTCTTATTTAGTTGCTAATAAAGTTGTTGTTATTTCAAAAAGTAATGATGATGAACAATATAGATGGGAATCTATTGCTAATTCTACTTTCTCTGTCGTTAAAGATACTATCGCTGATGATAAAAGTAATGCTATTGGAAGAGGTACTAAAATTATTCTTTATTTAAAAGATGAATGTGTTGAATATTTAGAAGAAAGAAAATTAAAAGATTTAATCAAAAAACATTCTGAATTTATTTCTTTCCCTATTGAATTATGGATTGAAAAAACTACTGAAAAAGAAGTCGATGATGATGATGATGATGAAAAAAAAGAAGAAAAAAAAGAAGGAGAAGAAAAAAAAGAAGGAGAAGAAAAAAAAGAAGGAGAAGAAAAAAAAGAAGGTGAAGAAAAAAAAGAAGGTGAAGAAAAAAAAGAAGAAGAAGGACCAAAAGTTGAAGATGCTAAAGAAGAAAAAAAAGAAAAAAAGAAAAAGAAAATAAAAGAAGTTTCACATGAATTTGAAAGAATAAATAATACTAAACCAATTTGGTTAAGAAAAAAAGAAGATGTAACAAAAGAAGAATATGCAAATTTCTATAAATCTATAACAAATGATTGGGAAGATCATTTAGCATGTATTCATTTTACAATGGAAGGTCATTTAGAAATAAAAGGTATATTATTTGTACCAAAAAGAGCTCCTTTCGATTTATTTGAAGCTAAAAAAAAGAAAACTAATCTTAAATTATATGTTAGAAGAGTTTTCATTATGGATGATTGTGATGAATTAATTCCTGAATATTTAGGATTTATTAGAGGAGTTATTGATTCTGATGATTTACCTTTAAATATTTCTAGAGAAAGTTTACAACAAAATAAAATATTAAAAGCTATTAAAAAAGCAGTAACTAAAAAATGTATTGAATTATTCTTCCAAATTGTTGAAAATGCTGAAGACTTTAAAAAATTCTATGAACAATTTTCTAAAAATATTAAATTAGGTATTCATGAAGATGCAACAAATAGAGCAAAATTAGCTGAATTATTAAGATATTATTCAACAAAATCAGGAGAAGAAATGGTTAGTTTTAAACAATATATTGAAAGAATGCAACCAAATCAAAAATATATTTATTATATTACAGGAGAATCAAAAGCAGTTGTTGCAGCATCTCCATTTATAGAAAAATTAAAAGAAAAAGGAATAGAAGTATTATATTTAACAGATCCAATTGATGAATATTGTATACAACAATTAAAAGATTTTGATGGAAAACAATTAAAATGTTGTTCAAAAGAAGGATTAGATTTAGAAGATACAGAAGAAGAGAAAAAAGCATTTGAAGAATTAAAAACACAATTTGAACCAGTATGTAAAAAAATAAAAGAAATATTAGACAATAAAGTAGAGAAAGTAGTAGTAGGAGAAAGATTAGATGAATCACCATGTGTATTAGTAACAAGTGAATTTGGTTGGACAGCAAATATGGAAAGAATAATGAAAGCACAAGCATTAAGAGATAATTCAATGACATCTTATATGGTATCAAAAAAAACTCTTGAAATTAATCCTAAACATGGTATTATTAAAGAATTAAAAAGTCAATTAGATAAAGATGCTAATTCTAGTAATATTAAAGATACTATTTGGCTTTTATATGACACTTCTTTATTAAATTCTGGTTTTGGTATTGAAGATCCTAATACTTTCGCTAAAAGAATGTATAAAATGATTCTTTTCGGTCTTCAAGATGATACTGAAGCACCTGCTACTGAAAATAAAGAAGCTGGAGAACCTAAAAAAGAAGATAAACCTGAAGAAAAGAAAGAAGCCCCTAATTCTTTCCTTGAACAAATTGATTAAGGATATTGTATCTTTTTGTATGTTTTTTGTTTTTTAATTAAATAAATATTATTTTATAATAAAAAAATTTTTTTTCAAAATATTTTTTTTTAATGGTTTTAGTTAGGGATGATTCTTTAATTTTATAAAATTTTATTTTCAAAGAAATTTGAATGTTCAATATTTTTGAATTTTGGAAAATTGAAGGATAATAGAAAATTAAATTATAAATGTTTTTTTTCTTTTATTTTTTTAAATTAAATTATTATATCTTTCAACTTTTAAATGAAAAATATTTGGACTTATAAAATAAAATTATTGGAGGTTCTAAGTTCAATAAAATCTCAGGAAATTTTGAATCAAGACAATTTTAATTTAATTATATTTTGAAAATTGAGAATAATTATTTTTTAATTATTATTAAAAGTTATTTAAGTATTAAATATAAACACATAAAACAAATAATTGAAATTATTTTAGATATTTTAAAATTAATAAAATAAAGAAAATTAGAAATATATTTCTTTAAAGTAATTTCAATCAAAAAATCCATATTTAAATCAAAAAATTAAAAAAATTCCATACTCATTTTCCTGAAATAATTAAATAAATTTTTAAAAATAATAAAAAAATTTTAATTATAAAATATTTTATTTTTTAATTGTATAACTAATCAATTAATTTTTCATCAGGAAGAGCCATCACTTTCCTAACATTTCCTAATTTCCATTTAATAATTAAAAAAGAAATTAAAATTAAAATAAAGCAAATTCCATCAATGAGAATCATCATAAATCCTTTACCAGTGGGTACAACAGGAGGTTGGTTAATTTCTTTATTTTCACTTATATAAGTATAATTTATATCATCTATAAATTTTGATTTTAAAAAAACAAATCCTTTCAACCCAGAAATTTCATAAGTTAAATTTAAAAATGTATCATTTGTTATTATTCCATCAAAAGATTTATTACAATTTGAATTCAAAGTATATAATAATCTATCACATATCCCTTCTTTTTTGTCTTTGGTAAAGAATATTTCATATTTTGTATTTAAATTTGTTTTAATTGGATGAGTTTCAAAAAAAACATATGATGAATTAAATTTTATATCGGACAATGTTTGATTTACTGGATTTATTTCTATTGTTTTATTTATATATTGATATGACATATACATTATTTGAGATTTTGCTTTCAATGTTAAATTATTTTTTCCGTTAATTGGAATAATTAATTGAGTGCTTTTTGGTATATTATTTTTATATATTTCTATTTCATTTGAATAAATTGCAAAATAAGAGGAATTATCTTTTGTTTCGTTACAGATAAATATTTGAATATTTAAAAAAGAAGAACTTTCTTTATTATCAGCCATTTTAAAATCTACTATAGAATTATTTGTTTCTACTTTGAAAAATTCTTTATCTTTTGTTGTATTCTTAAATTCAAAAATTTTAAATAAAAAAGCCATTAAGATATATTTGATTGTTTTAATTGTCATTTTGATTTATAGTAGAATAATTAAAAATTATTTTAATATATAATAATATTTTTTAATAAAAATAATTATTTTATTCAAAAATAATCAAACCTAAATTATTTAAATAACTTTTAATTAATAAATATTATTGTGAGGAATTAATTTAATTATATAAAAAAATTTGGGGATTGGGGATTGGGGATTGGGGATT
>JAJJKW010001919.1:0-22557 GCA_023805745.1 Isotricha sp. YL-2021b | reverse complement strand
AGTATATATTGTTGGATTTTTTGTATCAAATCCTAATGATTGCATTGCTGCTTTTAATTCTTTTGGATCTATTTTTCCTGTTCCGTTTGTATCAAATAAATCAAATGCTTGACGAATTTCATCTACTTCATCATTTGATAATCCAGATTTTTCGACTTTTGTTGTTGTTGTTACTGTTGTTTTTTGAACACGACGTGACATTTTAAATATTAATTTATTTTTTTGGATTGTATATAGGAAATTAATTACGTTTTTTTATTGTTATTTTTTTTTTTTTAATTAATTTTTTTTTATTTTATTTTATTTTTTTTTTGATTTATTTTTTATTTTTTAAAGTGATTTATTTCGAATATTTTTTTCAAATATAAACTGCTTTTTTTGTTTTCTATGTTATAAAAATATAAAAAATATGGAAAAAAAATATTACGTGATAAGCTTATTTTTCTTAAAGAATAACCCTTTTAAAACCAAAAAGAAATATTTATTTATTTATTTTTGTTTCTCCTCAGCTTTAGCTTTTTCTTCTTCTCTTTTTTTTTTATTTTCTTCATTTTCTTTATAAAGCTTATCAAAATTATTACTTTTTTTGATAGTAATAATTAATCTAGTTCTTTTTCTATCATTTTCAATAACAGTTTCAGTTTTAGTATTTTCATAAGTAACATAGCCCAATCTAACTAAAGTTTCTGCAGCTCTTGCAGCAATTCCTGCTGAATTAGTAGTTCCACAAATATTAATTTGTTCTGAGGAGCGAAGAATTTCTTTTGCAAGATACATTATCTTTCTAGCATTATCATATTGGGCTACTCTAATATCCTTTATTTCAGACATTTTTTTTTTTGAGGTGAGATATATTAATTTAAAAAAAAAAAAATTATTTTTTTTTTTCTATTAATATATATAAAATAATTACTTATTTATTTTATTTTTATTTTATGTTTATTTTATTTCTATTGTTTGTTAATTTTAAATAAGATATTTCTTCATGGAGTTGATTTATCTTTTTCTTTAATGTTATTATTTTTTGCTTGTATTCTGTTATTTTTCTTTGGAAGGATTTATTTTTTTCAGCAAATATTTGATTTGCTTCATTTATTTCTATATTTAATTTTTTAAAGGATTTTACATAATTTTGTACTTCTTTATTTAATTTTTTATTTTCATTTTTTAAATAATTTATAGTATGAACATTATATTCATTATAATTTATTTGATTTTGCATTAAGATATTTTCATTATGTTTTTCATTGTATAATTTATTTATTGTTTCTTGAAAATCAAAATATAATTGCTCTATTTTTTTTTCTTTATTTTCATTTTTTAAATTTAATTCTTCATTTTGAGCATTTGTTTTTTCAATGTCCTCTTTTAATTTATAATTTTCTTCATTTAATCTTTTCATTTTTCTTTCATATTCTTTAACTTTATTAAATAATTTCATATTTTGATTAGAATTGTTTTGATTTATAATAATATTTTTATTTGAAGGTTTATATAATTCTTCTATTTGTTCTTGAAAATTTGAAATAGATTTTTTCAATTTATTTATTTCTTCTTCATGAAGTTCTTTTATAATAGAAATTTCATTTTCTTTTTCTTTTAAAATATTTTTTATCTTTAATTCAAGAGTTTTTATTTCATATTTAATTTTTGAGTTTTCAATTAAAATTTCATCACTTTTATTTTGAATTTTTGATATTTCTGTTTTCATTAAACTTTCTTTTAAATTATCTGAATTTTCATTCATAATTTTTTCAAGAATTTTATTATTAGAATCAAACGATTCTAATTTTTGATTAAGTTCAATATTTTGAAATTTTAATTCTTTCTTTTCTTTTTCTAATTTTTCATAATTTAATTGTAAATATTCATTTTTAATTTTATATTGTTCTACTTCTAACTTTAATTTATCGTAGTCATTATTTTTATTTATTAAATCTTTTTCTTTTTGTATTATAGACATTTTTAATTCTTGATTTTCTTCATTTATATTTTGTAAAGCAAAAGTCTTTTCATTAAGAGAAATTAATAATTCTTCTTTTTCATTTTTCAATGTATTAATATATTCTTCTCTTGATTCAATTATTATTTTATTATGACTTGAATCATTGATTTCTTTTAGACTAATATCAGATTGTTCTTTATTTGAAAATAAATCATAAAGTCCATCATTTGAAAATTGTAAACTCTCAATATTAGTATCATACAAGTTTTTATCTAAATTAATAATATTTATATTCTTGTTGTTCATATTTTTAAAAAATTGGAATAAATTCAAATAAAAAAAATAAAAAAAAAAAAAAATAAAATAAAAAATAAAATAAAACAATTTAATTTATTTCGATAAACAATATTTTATATAAATAAAGATAAAAAAGCCTTCAATCAATCAAAAAAAAAGATAAATATTATCGAAAAAAAACTGCAAAACCCTCCAAAAAAAATAAAAAAAGATTTAATTATTATCAAGATATTTATCTAACCATCCAAGAACTTCTTCATACCACTTAATCGAATTTTCTGGTTTAAGCACCCAATGATTTTCTTCAGGAAAATGAACAAATCTAGAAGGAATATTTTTAATTTGCAACGCAGTAAAAGCGGAAATACCTTCAGTAATAGGAATTCTAAAATCTTTACTTCCATGAATAATTAAATGAGGAGTATGCCAATGACTGACTCTACTTTCAGGAGAAAATTTTTCATAACCAACTCTTTCTTCTTCACTATTAAAGGGAGTACAACCCCATTTATCATGAGGGCAATATTCACTCATAGGAAACCACATTTCTTCAGTTGCATAGAACATAGTAACAGTACTAAAGACACCATCATGAGTAACTAAACATTTAAATTTATTATCATCATTATTACCTTGAATCCAATTTATCATAAATCCACCATATGATGCTCCACAACCTCCAACTCTAGTCATATCAATCCATTCATATGTTTTTTTCACATATTCCCATCCTAGCATTAAATCCTCAAAGGGAGCTCCTCCCCAATCGTATCTTACTGCGTCTTGGAATTCTATTCCCATTCCAGAGGAACCATGTGGGTTTATCATTACTACTGCATAATTGTGGTTTGCCCATAATTGAGGATTCCAACGATATGACCAGGCTGGCTCCCAACTTCCTTCAGGACCTCCGTGGATTAGAAAGGCTAATGGATATTTTTTTTTCTCGTCAAAATTTATTGGTTTCATTATCCAACCTTGGATCATGTCGCTTTTAGTGCCTTTGAATAGGAATGATTCTGGTTCTACCATCTCAAAATTTGACATAAAGTCTTTATTGGGATCACATAATATTTTACTTTCATATAAGTTGCTAACTGAGTTTTTTGTTAATAATCCTAAAACTAAAGGACTTTGATATGAGGAGAAATCTATAAAAAAGTTATCTTCGTTTAATATTATTGGAGTTCCATATGCATTTTTATCATCTGTTAATAATGTATATGCACTTTCTTCATTGTGGGAATATTTATATAATTTAACATGACCTGCGTCTACTGTTGTAAATATAAATATATTATTTGAGGAATCAAACCATGTAAAATCTTGTGGAAATGGTTTTGGTTCTTCAGTTGTTTTAGCAGGAATAAATGTTTTACTTTGTATATCATATATTTTTAATCTTAATATATCACTTTCTAAACCAGCACGCTTCATATAAAAATATGCTAATTTTGTATTATCTGAAGAAAATTTTGGATTTTGTGCTCTTCCAACTTCTTCAGTAGTAACATTAATTGTATTTTTATTTTCGATATCATAAATTAGAATATCCCATTTAGTAGTCCAACTCATATTTCTATCTTTTTTATGAACACTAAAAGCGATTAATTTTTCATCTGAAGAAATAGAAAATTGTTCACTTCCATATTCAATTGGAGGACTACATAATTTTTGATTAAGAATCATATCAACAGGTTCACCATCTAATTTAGGTAAATTTCCTTCATTTTTAATTTTTTGATAAAAAACATGTGAAGCAGCTCCTTCAGTATACCAAACATCCCAATGTCTAATCATTAATTCAGTATAAAGAGAATAAGTATTAGAACCTCTATCAGAAATTTCTTTAAATTTATTTGCAGTACATAACATATCATTACATTCATAAAACATTTCTGTTGAAAATACTATTGTATTTCCTGTTATTATCATATTTGAAATATCAAGAGGATAATTTGTTAATTGAACTGGCTCTGATGACTTTAAAGTTGTTGGAAGAAAATCCATATAATTTATATGAATTCTTCCTTCTTTTATTCTTAGGAAAAATATTATATTTGGGAAATTTGAAGAAAATACTGGATTTATATCTTGATATTCAAATGATGGTTCTGTTAAATCTTTTGATTCTCCTGTTTCGGAATTTATTGAAATATATTTTAAATTTGATGTAAATTTTCCTGATGGTTCATCCCATTTTCTATTTACAAAAACTACATAATTTTTATTTGGAGATAAAACATATCCTGAAATTCTATTTAATTTATGCATTGATGTTGCATTAAATGGTATTAAATCTTTATTTGGTAGTTTTGATGTTATTATTATTAATAATGATAATATTAATATTATTTTTGATGGAAACATTTTTTATTTTAATAAGATTTTTATATATTATTTTTTGATTTAAATATTTATTTTTTTAATTTAATTTATTAGTTTTTTTCATATTATATAATAAAAAATTTCTACATTGACAATTTTTTAATTTTTGTTATTTGATTTAAATTATATTCAATTTGTTTACCTTCAATTCCTTTTTTCAAATTATCATATTTAAATTCTTTATATTTTCTTGTAATAAAAGGAACTAAATATTTTTCGCTTAAAATACAAGTAATAAAATTTAAAACAGCTAAAAATAGTAAAATTAATCTAAAAAAGAAAGAAGGAATATTAACTAAATCTAAAATACTTTTACTAAAACTATCAGGAAAAAGAATTAAATAAGAAGAATAAGAAAAAGAAATCACAAGCCACAAAACAAGTAAATAATTACTAGAAATACCTTTTTTAAAAGGATAACTAATAGAAAAAGCAATAGCAGAGATTAAATATTGTACATTACTAATTAAAAAGACAACAGTATTATCAAAACATTCTTGAACATCATCATATTTACAATTACAATAATGAAAATACCATTTATTTTTAGTTAATAAAACCCAAGAAAAAATTTGGAAAAATAACATTAAAAAACTTTGACTTAAAATAGAAACAACAATAGGAACACTAATTAAAGCTCCAGTAGGAATATGAAAAGTTAAAGTATCTTCAGCTTCAGTTCTACTAATTAAAAAAGCCATAGGAAAAATAATAACTAAATCACTAGTTAAAAATTGATAATTAGTTAAATAAGAATTTAATATCATTAATATAATAACACACATAAATTGTATAAGAGAATAAAGCATCATATATTTAAAAGTTTGTATTGAAGTTACTAATGAAGCTTTTCCTTGTAAAAATAATTTTATTAAACAACTTATATCAAAAATTTCTGAAGAAAAAGAAGCTGCAATTGAAGCTTCTTCTGCAGAAAGTGAAACTCCTACATCAGCACTTTTTAAAGCACCACAATCATTTGCTCCATCTCCACACATACAAACAGTAAATTTTTCTTCTCTTAAACTTTGAATTAATATAGTTTTATGTTCTGGATTCATCCTAGCAAAAATATAACAATCTTTTAATATTAATCTAAATGTATTATAATGTGGTAAATATTTTTCATTTTTTGTTTGTAAATATTTATTTCTTAATTTCCATAATTGTTCAAATGTTTGTCCTGTTATTGCTATTACTGAATCATCATTTAATGGATCATCCATTTTTTCTGGTATTTTATCTATTTCTATATTTAAATCTATTTCTTCTTCTTTTGATAAATTTGAATTTGAATTTTTTGATGATTCATCATCACTATCTTCATTTTTACTAAAATCTACATCATCAAAAGTTTCTGGTTGATAATGTTTTGAAAATGTATTTAATTTATCATTTACATCATCAATTTCACTTCTTATTGTATTTATTTCTTCATCTGTTAATTCTCGATTTACTTTTTTTAAAAATTCTTCATTTTGAAATGTTTGTTCATATTTTTCTACATCAGTATAATTTTCTAAAGGATGTAAAACTAATAATTTATTTTCATCTATATCACAAGTATAAACTGTACTATCAGGATAAATTAATTTACATTCTTTACTTACTGAAATTGCTGTTAAAATATTATCTCCTGTTACCATTACCATTTTTAGTTTTGCTTTTGATAAAGCTTGAATTGTTTCTATTGTATTTTCTTTTAATTTATTTTTTACTATTAAAAATCCTAAAAATATTAAATTTTTTTCTATTTTTTCTCTTTGAATTTTTTGACTTTGCATAAAATCCATTTTTACTATTTTACATGCTAAAGCAAGAACTCTATTTCCTTTTAAAGTATATGAATTTAAAATATCATCAAAATTTGAAGGTAAAGATTCATCTTTACATAATTCTTTTATTTTTTCAGGAGCTCCTTTAACAAAAACTTTAAAATATTTTTCATGAAGATTTTTAGCAATAACACTCATTCTTTGTAATTTAGAAGAAAAATCAAAACATCTTACAATACCTAATTCATAATGTGAATTGGTAATTTTTTCTTCATCTTCATTATTATTTAATTTATTTAATTTTATTTGTAAATCTTCTTCTTGATTTGGTCTTACATAAGTTTCAATTAAATCATCTGTTTTATTTTCTGTAAAAGTCCAATCTGTAGATTCAAACATTTTAACATCAATTGGATCTCCAATTAATTTATTATTTACTCTTGTAATAGAATGACAACTAGCTAAACATTCAATAAATAATTGATTTAAATCACCATTTTTATCATGTATAGAAGCTAATTTTTTTTTTTTATAATGATGAAAAGCTTTTTTAGAATTTAAATTACAATTTATAATAAAATTATCAAAAATAACTTTATCTCCTTCGAAAAAAGTAGTAGGAAGAAAGCCTTTAATATCTAAAGAATCTTCAGTTAAAGTTCCAGTTTTATCAAAACAAATCATATTAACTTTACCAGCAATATTAACTCTATCTCTATTTATACAAATTATTTTATCTCTTTTTAATCTAGTTAAAGCATAAGTTATTCCTATTCCAATACAAGCTGGTAAAGCAGGAGGAACTGTTATTGTTACTAAATCTAATGATCTTTTCATTATATTTATCCAATTCATTCCACTTTTTACTAAAAATGGTAATGCTATTATAAAACCTAATACACTTAATATTGCCATTAAATATATATATCTAACTGAATCTTTTTTAAATTTAAAATCTACTGTTTTTGGATATAATATTGAACGAATTAAATTCCCTTTTGATGTCATAAATGATGTTGATATTACTAAAGCTCTATTTTTCCCATTATCTGGTATTTTTAAATTTTTATTAGCAAATTTACTATTTGAATGTCTTTTTTGTATTATTTTTGTTCCATTATATATTATACTTTTAATTTGAGATTTATTTGAAAAATCAGTTTGATGAACAGGAAGTTGAATTTTAAACATAGGAGTTGATTCTCCAATTAACATTGATTCATTCATAATTGCATTTCCTTTTAATAATATTGAATCACATGGTATTGTTCCTCCATCATCTGGTAATTCATATATATCACCAGGAACTAATTCTTTACTTGGTATTTTTATTCTATTTACATTTCCATTTATATCTGATCTATATACATATATTTCACTCTCAAATTTTGCCATTTCTTGTATATTTATTAAATTTTCTCTTGTTTCATATGCTCCTAAAAATAATGATACTATTGTTGCAAATATTATTACTAATGCATATGCTTGATAATCGTTATTCATCCAAAGAATTACTGAAAAAATTTGGAAAAGATAAAATGGGTCTGAAAATTCTGAAAATAATAATTTTAAAAATGATGGTATTTCTATATTTAAATCCCCTGTTCCATATATTCCCATTTGAAATTTATATTCTTCTTCATTTAATCCATTACATAAATTTAAATGAATTGTTTCATTTTTTCCATTTAACATAAAAATTATTGGTTTAAAACATCTATCATCTTCACAAAATACATAATTAAACATTTTGAATTGGAAAGTCATATAAATTTTGCCAAAAGGTAAATTTGATTTAGACATTCTTCTTAAATTGGAATTTGAAATATCAGGAAGATCTTTTTTAATTAAAGGAATAATATAAAAATTTCCATCATAACAAAAAATTCCAACAAAATTTGCTTTTTTTATATCTATTTCATCATATAATATATCTAATTGAAGTGTTGGAAACCAAATAATAATTAAATTTACTATTCCAAAAGTAAGAATATTAAAAACTATAAAAAAAACTATTTTAACTGGAGAAAACTTTAATGTTAATATTTTATTTATTTTTGCATGGTCTTCACATGATTTATCATATTCATTAACATTAAATCTTGAATTTTTATTTGAATGATATATTTTTCTTCTTTCTTTAGCAGAACTAGAACCCAAAAGTGATTCTTTTTCCTCTATTTTTAATTCTAATTCTTCCACTTTCAAAAAAAATTAAAAAAAATTTATAATAATTAATTATTTATTAATTGATTAATTGAAATATTTTTAAATATAAAATAAAATGTAATTCAATATATTATTTATAATATAATAAATTTCAATTATATTCTCAAACATTGCCAAAAGAATTTTTTGAATTTAGATATAATGAAAGAAAATATTTAATCAATTCAAATTTAATTAATAATAAGACAAAATATATAATATAAATAATTATTTATATAAACTAAATTATTGAAATACAACTGAACAAATTGGAATTTTGGATAGATAAAAAAATTAATAAAAAAAAATATGTAATATTTGTCATAGAAGATGTATTCAGATGAAAATAATTTATTTCAATAATTTATATATTCTGGAACAATATTTTATATTCATGTGGGTTATTTAAAAGAATCATAAAATTTAAAATAATGAGGATTGTATAATTTAAAATTAACTGTTATATTTGAATTATATAAAATTAAATTCCCATATTATGTTAAACCTAATTATAAATTATATTCTGTGTTTGAAATAATTGAGATTATAATCATTATATTTATATTAAAATTTTATCAATTAATAAAAGAAAAAACTGCTCCTTAAACATTGAAATTTATTTTGATAAAATAGATGAAATTCAAACTCAGAATAATAGAATAAAGACTATTTTTGACGTTGATTTTGTTATAAAAATGATAAAAAATTATTTTTACAATATTAATATATATAATTATTAAAGAAAATGGAGGATAATATTTTTATTTTATTTCCTTTATTGTTAATAAATATTTTTTAATATAAAAAAAGATTTATGATTTTTTTATATATTATTTTTATTAAAAAAATTCATCTAATTATATTATTTTCAAAAAAAAAAATGGAAAATGAAGTTAAATATAAAGTTAAAAGCTCACTTTGGTATTTTCCAATTAAATCATATCGAAATAAAAGAACTTCAGAATATGATTCAATCACTCCTCCATATTTATCTTCAAATCCTTCGAGTAAATTTATTGAAACTTCAGTTTCTTCTTTTAACAATATATTCACAAATAAATATAGAATGTTAACTAGAAATTTAAATAATTTTAGAAGAACAAAATCAGGTTTAATAAATAATAATACAGAATATGAGAATTTTCATAAAAAAATGTTAAAGAGTAAATATAAATCAAATTCAATTGGAGGAAATCTTTTAATAACAATATCAAATGATAATAAAACTTTATCGGATTTCAATAATAATATAAATTCTTTTTCAAATAATCCAATGATAGAAAAAATATTTAAAAAAAGACACTTTTTTAGTTTATCCAAAAAAAAATATAATGGTTATTCCTCAAGAAATATTTGCGATGATATAAAAGAAATTTATAAAAATAAAATAATTTTAAACACTCAAAAAATTCAAAGAACAAATTCAATTGAAGATTATCATAATAAATCAGAAAGAGTAAATATGAGATTATTTCAACTAAAAGTTTCAAATAAATTAATTGATTCATATATGAAAACAAATAAAGAATTACTTCAATATTCAATAAAACAAAGAGATTTAGAAGAAAAAAAATTAAATGATATGCTCAATAAAAAAGATGATTTAATTGAAGAAATAAAAAGAATTTCAGTAGAATTAAAAAAAAAACAAATATTAAAAAATTTTTATTTGTTTATCAAAGAATTAATTATAAAAAATTTTGGAAACACAAAAGAATGGATTACAAATCCTGATTTTATTAAAGAAAAAATCAAAGAAAAAACAAATATTAATATTAAATTCTTAGAAAAATTCAATAATCTACAGGAAGAGATATATAATTTAAAAAAAGAATTAAAACAATTAAAAAAAATTTCCCAGAAATATGAAAATGAATTAAAAAGAAAAAAAAATATATTGAAAGAGTTAAAAACTAAAAATTATTTACTAACAAGAAAGAAAGAAAATTATTTAAATGATAATAAAGAAGAGGTTAAAATAAATAAAAAAATATTAAATGATTTTACTACCTTAAATATAGAAAAAATTCTAAAAATTCATGAAAAAATGCAATATAATGAATTAATAAATAATTCATTTCCAAATTATACTTTATCAAAGGTACTTTCTGATATTCTTTTACATATTAAAGAAAATACTCCTAATTTTTTTATTATCCCAAAAGATTTGTATTTAAATGAAATTGAAAAGATTATATATTTTAAATACAATCAACATAATAAAGATAAAATAAACAATAATATTTTGACTATGTTATTAATATTAGAAAGAAGTTTAGATCAAATATTATTTGAAATAAAAAAATTATCTTTAAATCAAGAAAATAAAAATCGAATTAAAGAAGGTTTAAATATAATTGATAAGAAAAAAAAAAAATATAATTTCAAAAATTACAATTTAATTACAGAAAAAATAAAGACAAAAGTTATGGAAAATTTAATTCAAAAAGGGAATAAAATAATATTTAAACCAATAAAAAAAATTAATAAATATTTTTCTCAAGAAATTATTTTAAAAAATAAAAATAATAATAATAAAAGGATGAAATATCAATTAAATCATATAAATGAATTTGAAATTTTTTTAAAAAATATTTAATTTTTAGTAATATGTTATATCCTTACAATAATGAATAAAATAAATTTTGTGAATAAATTAATTATTAATAGATAAATCTTTATCTAAAAATCTATAATTTCTAATTTCAAAAATTGAAAAAGAAAAACTTAACGTTATATAAATGAAAAAAATAATTAATATTTAATATATATAATTTTTTACCTTTTTTAAAAAAAATAACTTTTATTCAAAAAAATAAAAAAAATAGTATCATTCATATTAATTTATTAAAAAAAAAAAATAATTAATATATTAAAATCAATGAGCAAAGATACAGAAACAAAAATCGAAAGTCATGAAGAAGAAATTGAAGAATATTATGAATCATATAATAATGACAATAATATAATGGACATTGCATTAGGAAATATAAAAGATGATCCAGCATCAGTAAGAAGTAGACCAAGAAGACTTAAAGTTTGGGAAATTCAATTAGAAGATGAAGATAAAATTCCAAAAATGCCTGAAAAAATATTAAAAGAACCAAATGCAGAAGCTTTCAAAAAAGAAATAAATAAATTAAAAGAAGATAGGAAAAATAAAGGAAAAAGTATTTCAGATTTAATTAGTAAAATCCAAGAAGAAAAAACAGGAATTAAAAAAGAAGATAGAGCTCAATTAGATGAAAAAAAAGAAAAATTAAATAAAAGAAAAGAAGAAATAAAAGCTTTACTTGCAAATGATGAAAAAGGAAGTGAGTCAATAAGAGAAGAATTAAGAAATTTAACTGAAGAATTAAGAAAATATGATAGATTTCATTTATCTAAGAATCCTAATGTTATTCTTTCTCAAATTAGAGATATTAAAGAAAAATTAAGTTTTAGTGCATTATCTCCTACTGAAGAAAAACAATTAATTGATAAAAAACCACTTTTAGAAGAATATTATAAACCTTGTAAAAAATTATATGATTTTAAAGAAAAAAATAAAGGTTTATTTGTTAAAAAAAATCGTCCTGAAAGAGAAGAATTAAAAAAAATAAATGAAGAATTAAAAGAAATTAAAGATAAAATTAAAAGTGTTATTGATAAAAAAAATGAATCTAAACCTGTTATTGAACAATATAATGTTCAAATTGAATCTTTGAAAAAAGATAAAGAAGAAATTCAAAAAAAAATTGATGAAGCATATGATAAATTTAATCAAGATCAATATGAATATAAAAAGCAACAAAGATTTATAAAATATATTAAAGATTGTCAAGAACAAATAAAAAAAATAAAAAAAAGAAATGAAAAAGAATTAAAAAGAAAAAATAAAGAAGAAAAAAAGAAAAAAAATACAGGAGAAGAATCAGAAGTTTTAAAAGATATAAAAATAGAAAAAAAAGCAATAAAAAAATATGATAATCAAATAAAAGAATGTGAAGAATTAAATAATTATTTTTCAGCATTATTACCAAAAAAAGAAGAAAGTGAAGAAAAAGAAGAAAAAATTATAAGAGAAAAAACAAAATTAGATGAAGATTTAGAAAAAGGATTATTAAAACAAATAACAGAAAAAAATTATGATGAATTTTTAGGAGTTAAAGAAGGAGGAATTAAAAAAAAAAAAGGAAAAAAACCAAAACCAGTAAAAGAGGATAAAAGATTAGGAAAAAAAGGTAAAAAAGGAATGAAAGGAAAAAATAAAGAAGAAAAAGAAACTTTACCTTTAGATTTTGAAGTTCTTAAAAAAATAAAAAATACAGGAATTGAACCTCCAATTTATAATGAAGATATTCCTGAATTTTTAAAAAAATTAAATTCTTTAAAAGAAAAATATGAAAATGAAAATGTTGAAATTATTGAGCAAAAAAAGGAAGAAAAAACTGAAATTGAAGAAAAAAAAGAAGAAAAAAAACCTGAAACTAAAAAAGTTGAAGTTGAAAAAAAAGAAGAAAAAAAAACAGAAATTAAAAAAGAAGAAAAAAAAAAAGATGAAGAAGAAGAAGAAGAGGAAGAAGAAGAAGAAAAAAAAGAAGAAACTAAAAAACCTGAAACTAAAAAAGAAGAAAAAAAACCAGAAACTAAAATAGAAGAAAAAAAAACAGAAATTAAAAAAGAAGAAAAAAAAGAAGAAAAAAAAACAGAAATTAAAAAAGAAGAAGTTAATGTTATTGCACAAAAAGTTAAAGAAGAAAAAGTAGAAGAAGAAGAAGAAGAAGAAGAGGAAGAAGAAGAAAAAAATGAAACTAAAATAGAAGAAAAAAAAACTGAAATTAAAAAAGAAGAAAAAAAAACTGAATTAGAAGAAGATGATGAAGAAGAAGAAGAAGAGGAAGAAGAAGAAGAAAAAAAAGAAACTAAAAAAGAAGAAAAAAAAACTGAAATTAAAAAAGAAGAAAAAAAAGAAGAAAAAAAAACTGAATTAGAAGAAGATGATGAAGAAGAAGAAGAAGAGGAAGAAGAAGAAAAAAAATAAAATTTTTTATAATAAATAAATAAATAAAAATTGAGACTATACTATTTAAAAATATAGAATTACTAGATTTAATTTTTTTTTTATTATTTTTTTTTTATTTAAATAATATATTGAATAAAAAAATAAAGAATATTATTAATCAAAATTTAAAATTTCTTGATTATCAGTTTTAAGTAAAGTTAATTAATAAAGAAAAGAAAAAAAAATGAGTTGTTTAAAGTGTTTTTCTTGTTTTAAAAATAATAAAAAAACTAAGTTAGAAATTCATAAAATAAATATAACACAACAAATAAATAAAGTATTAAATGATGATAGTGAAATAATAAAACTAGATATGAATCATATGGATAAAGTAAAAATAAATAATTTTTTTACTCCTTTTCGATTAATGAATAATTCCTTAATTTCAAATAAAAATAAATTAGAAAAAGAAAATTCAAAATTAAAAATATTACAAACTTTAAACGAATCCGAAAAAAAAGATCAAAATAAAAAAACAAAAATAATATTTGAATTAAAAGATAAATTAAGATGTTTTTTTTGTAATGGATTAAAATGTAAACATGAGAATTATTTAAATAACATAAAAAATTCAAATGCAATAATAGGATTAAATAGTAATTTTATAACAGATAATGTAATAGCATCTCAAAGACCAAGTGAAGAATTAATAGGAAAATATAATTTAGTTCAAGTATTTAAAGATTTAAATATAGGATTAATAATAAATTTACAAAGAGAAGGAGAACATCCTTATTGTGGTCCAAATGCATATCATTTAACTTCAAGTGGTTATTCATATAATCCTTCTATTTTTTCAGGAAATGATATTATTTGTAGATTATTTGGTTGGAAAGATATGGCAACTCCAACTTCTTTAAATTTTATGCTTGATATTGTTAAAGAAATGACTATTGCTGTTAAAGAATTTCATAAAAAAGTTCTTGTTCATTGTCATGCTGGTTATGGAAGAACTGGAGTTGTTATTGCTTGTTATTTAATTTTTAATTGTTATGAAAGAAATGCTAAAGATATTATTGTTGAAGTTAGAAAAAAAAGAAAAAAATGTATTGAAAATAAAAATCAAGAAAAATTTTGCCTCAAATTTGCTGAATTTGTTTCACATATTAGAACTTTGTTTATTCAACAAAATCCTAAAGAAAAAATTGAAACTTATCTTAAATTTCAAGAAGATTTATTATATGGAGAAGATGAATTAATTTATGGAATTGTTCCTATTTTAATTGTTAAAAGTTTAGAAAAAATTATGAAAGTTTCTTCTAAATATTCTTTAAATAATAATGAAATATATAAATATATAATTCAAGCTAATTCACCAATAAAAACAGAAAGTGAAAAAATAATTAATTTATTAAAAGAAAGTATAAATAAAAATAATTGGGTTCTTTTTGATAAAACTGAAAATTTATCTATTATTATACATTTACTTTTTGATTGGTTTAGAAATTATGTTTTATTTATAATAAATTATCAAAGAACAAGTAAAATAATATCAAATGAATTATTTTCAGAAATATATTATGTTTTAAAAGAAAAAAAAGGTAAAGTAGTCGAATTATTTAAATTAATAAAAACTGGATTTTATAGTTATGAATATGAAACATTATATTGTATTGCAATGTTTGTAGCAAATTATATTCCTTCAAATGATACTGAAGAAGAAAATAATTATCAAGGAATGATTGATGTTTTTTCAATTGCTTTATTAGGTTATGATTATAATAAAATTACTACAAAAAAGAAAGAAATTCCAAATTTTGAAGAAACAAAAAAAATAATAACTGGATTAAGTACAATAATTGAATTTTTAGTTTTAACTATGACATTTTATCAAAATGATTATTTTAATTCTGAAAATCATCCTTTACATAATTTTAGTAAATTTAGTAGTATCAATCATTCAATTCATTCTCCTTCAACTATACATTTAAGAACATTAAGAAGAATGAGTAAATATAATTTGTATTATTCAAATGTTAAAAGAATAACTTCTTATGAAGAAGATTTGAAAAATAAATTTGGAGATTATAATCATTTATGTTTAACTCCCATTGCGAATAAAACATTTTTTCCTCAGAGTCCTTCTAAATCTAATAATAATTTACCTAATTTTTAAAAAAATTATTTAAATAATTGTAAAAAAGGTTTAATAGATATTTTTATTTTCTCTTATATAGTATTATGAATATTCTTGTATAGATATTATTCATATTCATAATTCTATAAAATGATAAGAAAATAAAAAATCAATTTCTAACCTTTTTCAAAAAGGCCCATATTAATAATTGTACAAACTAAAAATTTTATATATTGTAATTGGTATAAATGATTTATAATTTAATTAAAATAAGTTCTTTATTTAATATATTAGAATTATTTATATATGAATATTAATATAATATTTTTTTATTATTCTATTAATTCATATTGGAAAATGATATTAAATTTTAATTTTGAGATATTCTTTGAATCCATTCTTTTCTAAAGAATAATTTAAAACTTCTTTTTGTTCTCCTAAAATTAATAAAGTCATTGAAACTAAATTTAATAATTCATTTATCAATTCTTTAGAATTAAAATATTGATTGTCAAAATATTTTTTTATTAAAAAAGAAAATATTTCTGGTAATTTAACTAAAGGAATTAAAAATAAAATAAAATCTTGATTTGATAATTGAAATAAATTCTCTAAAAAATATAAACCTTCTAAAGAAATATCGTAATTTAATTTAGAAATATAATTACAAATCTTAATAATTATTTTTTGAAACAAATCTAAATTTTCATTAAAATATTCCTTATTTAAAATTAATAAAATATTAGAAAAACCTATTATTGACTCTTTAATAAACGTTGAATTGCTTTCTGAAATATATTCATATTGAAGAAATTGAAAAAAATATTTTATTATCATATCAATCGGTTCGATTATTTCAATATTATTATCAATTCTAAGAGATAAAGTTAAGGAAATAAATTTAAGTTGTTCAAAATTAGAAATATTTTTTTCATTTAATATATGATTTATAAATTGATAAAAAATTTTTGATTTTTCTAAATTTGGGATATAAGAAAATTTATCTATAATATTTATTAATAATTGAAGACATTTATTTTTATTTTTTTTATTTACTGAATAAGTATTCAATATTAAATTTATTAATTTAATAATTATTTTTTCTTCAATTTTTAAGTTAAAATATAAAATAATAGATAATAATTTAATATCTTTACCACATAGACTCTGATTATTTTCAATATTGTTAATTAATAGAGAAATAACTTGTTCTATATTTTCATTTAAATTAATATTTAATTGATGACAATTTAATAAAAGATTTATAAAAAATTTTTTAAATTCATATTCTATAACTTTATCTTTTATTTGAAGGATATCAATATAAATGTTAATATTTGAATTTGAAATTAAATTATATGTAATATTTTCATAATAATATAAAAAATTTATTAAAATATGTAGTGATTCATATACAATATCATTATATTTTAAATTATTGCTTAGACAAATTAGAATATTTTCATATAATTTATCCTTAATAAAAAATTCAATAACATTTATATTTTGAGTAAATGTAAATTTCCTAATTATAAGTAAACTATATTTTTGATAATTAATTTCATTTAAATTTAATAATGATATACAGTTTTTCGATATTTCTTCTTCATCTATAAATTTTAAAGAATTCATGTAAGAATTTATTTTAATATTATTTAGATCAATAATATAAGTCGAGTTTATTGATTTATTATATCTATTTTCCATAATTTTTTCAAAAATAAATTTTTTCCTTAAGTTAAGTTTAAATTTTTGTCTTTCATCAATAATTTTGAATTGTCTATCTTTTTTCTTATTCATTTTAAACTTTATTTAAATTTTACTTTAAAAATTAAATAAAAATATTAAAAAATAATAACAAATTATATAAAATCAAAATTTTTTTAGACATTTCCTTGAAACTACATATAAAAAATATTATGAAACACAGGAAAAATATTATATAAAAATAAAATTATTAAATATTTTTCCTTTTTATCGAATTTAGTTTTCTCAAAAGAAAAAAGGGGAATAATTTTCAAATAAATCCTTCTTTTTACTTTTCATTTATTTTGATATTATTATTAATTTGACAATATAATTATACTCTTTATTTTTTTTCTCATTTGATATTTCTTATCTTAATTTAAAAGAAAAAAATCACTTTTAAAAAAATAAAAAAAAATTTTAAAGAATTAATAAAACCTATCAAACCTAACCTAAAATTCAACAAATAAAACAATAAAAAACAAAACAAAAAAAAAATATAACAAAACAATAAAATAATAATAAAAACAAAATAAAACCATTTAAAACTATCTAAGATATCAAAAAACCCTTCTTTTACAAATAGAGTAAATATCTTCTTTGAGGAATAGTTTCAGTATAATTAATTTCTTCTCTTCTTCCTTCTTTAAAAATTCCACTATCCATTCTACTAGTTCTTGCATTATAATAAATACCTTGTCCAGTAATTTCATCATTATAAAAATTTCCAAAATACTGATGTCCACTGGGCCAAGTATACAATCCAAATTTTAATTTAGAATCTTTCCATTCTCCTTCAAAAACTTGTTGACTTTCTCCCCATTTCATAATACCATAATCTCCTCTAATACAAGATTTAAATTCACCTTGATAAAATCTTCCATCAGTATAATCCATAGTACCAATTCCAGTAATAACTCCTTTTTGCATTTCTCCTTTATAAACATCCCCATTATTACATTTTAATATACCAATTCCATTAAATGTTCCTTCTCGAAATTCTCCTTCGTATGTTTGACCATCAGGCCATTTTATTTGACAATAACCTTCTAATTTATCTTTTTTCCATTCTCCTGAATAAATTCTTCCTGTTTGAGTTGTTAATGTTCCATATCCTTCATTTAATCCATTTTTAAATTCTCCTATATATGTATTTCCTGAGATATTTACATTTTTACCAAATCCTTCTTTAAAAAAATCATTTTTAAAATAACCATAATAACGACTTCCTCCTAATAAAAATAAAAATCCTCTTCCATATGCTAAACCATTTTGCTTGTTTATTTCACCATAATATATACTACGGTTTGTTTTAAATACATCTTTTATTTCTACTGGAATTTTACCCTCTTCATATGGAGGAATTTTAAATAACATTTCTTCCATTTCTTTTTTGTGTTTTTGTAATGTTTTATATAATTTATTTATAAAATGATTTCCACAAATTATTACATGGTTCTTTAAATAAGATGTAAAACGCTCTTTATCTATGTTTTCAAAATCTAATTTATATTTTGTTTTGTTAAAATCAGAATTTTCTCTTAAATTATTTATTATTATTGGATTTTTATTTGGAAATTGTTCAAAAGTATTTATTATTATTCTTATTAAAGTTAATAATATAGTATTTTTATATATACAATATGAAGATAATGAATGCATATCAACTTTTTCATTTTCTGTTTTAACATTTGTTACTAATAAATTTCCTAATTGAGGTAAATAATTTAATACTGAATTTTCTATTTCTTTATAACTTTTTTTTATTTCATTTAATTCATTTTCATTCATTAAAATATCTTCAGTAATTATAATTTTTTTTAAATGTTTTTTATGTTTTTTAATACATAAAGAACAAAAACTATTATGACATGCATTACAATAACCAATTAAAGATTGAGTTTGATGTTTATAACAAATATGATAAGTAATATTATGATAAATATCTCTATTTACAAAGAAATTTCGATTAAAAATTCCAATATTTTTATTATTTTTAAAAATAATTTCTTTTTCTTTATATTTAAAAATTTTTGAATTATCAGGTAATTCATCAGTAAAATCAACAAGAAAAGTTCCTGCATCATAATATTTATTTCCACATTTACAAATAGATTTAATAAATGCTTTAGATTCTTTAACATATATTTTAATTTTTGGTATTTGAAGGCATTTTTTACATATTGTAATTCTTTTATCAATTTCATTAAACATTTATAATAATTCAAATGAAAATTAAATGAATTATTTTTAAATTGAGATTTAATAATAATATATTTTAGTTAAAATGATATTATAAATATTTGTGAAAAAAATAAAAAATGGAAAAAAAATCTTTAGGAGATTTAATTCGTAAAAAAGCAGAAGAAAAAAAAGAAAAAGAGAAAGAAATAAAAAAATTAAATCCTGGAAAATCATCAAAACCTTCATCACGTTCAAATAGTATAAAAAGAAGAAGTTCAAGTGTGAAAAGAAATTCATCATCAAAAAAAGTATCAAATTCTCCAATGCAAAGGAAAAGTTCATCAAAAGTAGCATCTCGAAATAATTCAAGAAATAGTTCAAGAAGAGGAAGTCGTCGAAGTTCAAATTCATCAAATAGAAATTCTCCTCGTTCTTCGAATAAAACAACACAATCTCATTTTTTTAAAAAAAAATATAAATGTATAAAAACATATACAAATGCTCATAGTGATTTTATAGAAAAATTAATATTATTAAAAAATGGAAAAATAGTATCATGTTCATCAGATTATACAATAAAATTATGGGATATATCAGAAATACAAAAAAAACCAATTCAAACATATAAAGGACATACAAATGCAGTAACAGGAGTAATTCAATATACAAATACACATTTAATATCAATTTCAAAAGATAAAACAATAAGAAAATGGAATATAAATTCAGCAAAAGAAGTTTATTGTTATGAAATAAATAATCCTTTTTTATCAATTTGTCCTGCAACAGATACTATCGTTGCTTGTGGAGGAGGAGATAAAACTATTAGATTTTATGATTTAAGTACTGATAAACAAACTGAAGAATTATGGAATTTACCTGGTCATCAAGAACAAATTAATGTTTTAATTCAAGTTGATGGAAATAGAATTGCAAGTGGTTCTTCTGATAAATCTATTAGATTTTGGGATGTTAATAAAAAAACTCATTTATTTACTCTTGAAGGTCATACTTTAGATGTTGTTTGTTTAAAAGTTTTAAAAGATAAAAGATTTGCTAGTGGAGGTTATGATAATGTTGTTATTATTTGGAATTATGAAAAAAGAGATATTGAATTAAAATTTGAAGGACATACTGGACATGTTTTATGTTTGGAACAATTACCTGATGAAAGATTAATTAGTGGAGGATCGGATTGGAGTATGATTATTTGGAATATGACTACTACTGCTGTTGATGCTACTATTGAAGGTCATCAAGAAGCTGTTAGTTCTATTGTTATTACTAAAGATGGACAAATTGTTAGTGGAAGTAGAGATCAAGGGATTAAAGTTTGGGAGTAATTTTTGTTTTTTTTTTTTAATTTTTTAGTTTTTTTTTTTTTTTTTTTATTTATTGTTTGTTTTTTATTTTGATTTGATTAAGAAGAATTTTTTTTATTATTTTGGATTATATTATATATTATTTTATTTTATTTTTATTTTTTTTTTAAGTTTCTTTGTTTTTTTTATTATTTTTTTTTTGAAATTTATTAAAAATGTTAACGAAAAGTAAGAATTTAATATAAATTTTTTTTTTTGAGTTGATTTTAGATATTTCAAATTTAAAAAATATATCACAATTATGTAATAAATATTATTCTAATAGAAATACTCCGAGTAAAATCAGAGATAATTCAAATAATAATAATAATACTATACATCAAAATAGTGATTATCTCAAAATAAAAAGTGAATTAGTTTTAGTGAAAAATGAACTGAATAATTATAAAAATCAGAATATAATTTTAACTAAGAAAAACCAAAATTTAAAAAACTTACTCTGTTTTAATAAAAATAAATGTAATATTTTAAAAAAAAACTTTAATTATAAAATGAATTTATATAAAAATAAATCATTAGATTATAATATATTAGACAAAATAACATTGTGTTTTCATTCATTAATAAATCATTTATTAGATATTTTGGAAGTATTTGTTTTTAATAAATCTTTATTCAATTTAAATGATAATAGTTTTGCAGAAGAATTATTAACTGATATTAAAAATAAATTAATAAATAAATTACAAATAATAGAATCAGCTAATTATGAATGGTTAGATGGTTTAAATAAAGAAATTAATAGAATTAAGAATTGGAATGAATTATATAATTTAGAAGTTTTAAATAAAGATTATAAATCAAAATCAATGAATCATGGAAATATTTATAAAAATAGAGAAAAATCTCATTTTTTAATGAATATATCTCGAGTTGAAAATAAATCATCTGATAAGTTTAGAACAACTAAAGAAACAAATTCAATAGATGAAATAAATTCTTTAAAATATAATAATAGTTCAAGTGAAATTCAATTGAGAAATTTTCAATTAAAAACATATTTAATAAAAAAACCAAAAAAAAAAACTAACTCTGCAAAAAAAGCTCCTTTGGAAAGAACTCCAACTATATCAGATTATTACTTAGAATAATAAAAAATTAAAAATATAAAAAACAGGTAATTAACAAAAAATAAATAAATAAGGTATATAAATAAATAAGTTTTTAATAATAACAAAAAAAAATATAATTTTAAAAAAAAAACAAATAAAAAAATAAAAAACAATTAAATAAATAAAAAACATAAAAAAATTATATATAAAAAAAAGATGTCAGTAAATCAAAGAATAATAAAAGAAACTCAAAAATTAAAAAAAGATCCAATAAACGGAATATCAGCAGAACCATTTTCAGATAATCCTCGTTATTTTAATGTAGTAATAAGTGGACCAAAAGATAGTCCATATGAAGGAGGAAAATTTCATCTTCAATTATATTTACCAGAAGAATATCCAATGGTTCCACCAAAATGTATTTTTATGACTAAAATTTATCATCCAAATATTGATTTT
>JAJJKW010001918.1:0-22560 GCA_023805745.1 Isotricha sp. YL-2021b | reverse complement strand
TCTTTGAAGAGAATTAATAGTAACTTGTCTAATTAATTCATCAAAACATTCAGAATATAATTCTTCTCTATTATTACAAATTCCAGTTTCTCTTGCTTGTCTAATTTTCATTTGATTTTCTAAATCTTTTGATAATTTAATTACATCATTTTTATCTGCTGGTTTTGTTGATACAAATTGCATAAAATTTGACCATCTTCTGTTGATTCTTTTGGAGGTAAAATTGTATCTAAATATGATTTTAATGATATTGGATCATTTTCATCAAATTCATTTGTTGCATTTTTACGCATTTCTCTCTCGTTTTTTTGAACTAAACCATATTGAACTTTTTCTCCGTAACTTATTAATGATTGAGGTTGATTACTCATTTTTTTTTTTTTTTAGTTTTTTTTTTTTTTTTTAAAGTTTTTTTTAATGTTTTTTTTAATTTTTTATTATAAAATGTTTTTTTGTTTTTTTTTGAAATGTTTTTTTTTAAATAATTTTTTTTTTTTTTGGAAGTTATATTAAAATATATTATTTATATTGTTTAATTTAATATGAGGTCTTATCATTCTCAAAGATTAATTTATAGAGATAATCCTTTATCATTGTCAATGAATACTAAAAGTTATTTAGTAAATAAAATAACTCAAGCAATGAAAATGAAATATGATGATGCATTTAAAGAAATAAATTATGGAGAAGATCAAATAAAAAGAGATTTAAATAGTTTAATAACAACACAATATTATTCTTGGAATGCAAAAGATTTATTTAATCTAATTGAAGAAGATTTAATTTCAATAATAAAAAGAAAAAATCCAAATGCAGAAATTAAAGTAAAAAAAGCAAGATATATTAAAAGACCTACTCCAATTATGGATAAATATCAAGAAGCTGATTTAGATGAAGAAATGAAACATCAAAAATATTTAGAAGAATTACAATTAAGAAAAGAAAAAAGATTAAAAGAATTAAGAGAAAGAAGAGAAAGAAAAAATAAGAAAAAATTAAATAATCGTTCTTATACAAATTCAAATATAAAATCAAATAATTTAAATAATTTAAATAATGAAATAACATCTTTAAAATATAAAGTTTCAAATAGAAATAAACCAATAAAACTTTTAGAAACAGATATAAATAATATAACTGAAAATAATAATAATAATGATAATGATAAATTAAAAGAAGAATCAAATTTAATTGAAGAATTAGGAAAACCTTCTCATACATTAGTAGATCAATATAATCAAAAAATAAAATATGATACTGAAAAATTAGTTATTGAAGAAGAAAAATTAAAATATGAAGAAGAACAAAGAAAAATAAAAGAAAAACAAAAAGAAGAATTAGATGATATTAAAGTTTTTTTAAAAATTCAAATGCTTGAAAAACAAAGTCAAAAAAGACAAGAAGAAATTTTAGAAAAAAGATATTTAGATTATCAAAAAGAAGATTATTTAAAATGGAAAAAAGAACAAAAAGAAAAAAAAGAAAAAGAAGATCAAAAAATTTCAGATATAAGAAAAATATTAAAAGAATCAGCACAAATTAAAAGAGAAGAATTAAGAAAAATACAAAAAGAAGATGAAAATTTAATAAATTTATATGAAGAAAATACATTAAATGAAATTAATAAAGAAAAAGAAGAAAAAGAAAAAAAACAAATCCAATTAAAAAATGAGATTTTACAATCTCAAAGAGATTATTTTAATTTTAAATTAAAAGAAAGAGAAAAAGAAAAAGAAGAAGATGAAAAAATATTAAAAGAAATAGAAGAATTAAATAATAAAGAAGAAAATAATGCTTATATAAAAAGAAAAATTATAGAAAGAACAAAAGAACAAGAAAGAGCATATAATTATTTAAAAAGAATAAATGAAGTTAAAAAAAAAAATGATGATAGTGATAAATATTTAAAAGAAATAGAAGAACAAGAAAAAAGAAAACAAGAAGAATATGAAAAAAAAGAAAAATTAAGAAAAGAAAAAATGGAAGATATGAGAATTTCAATGGAAAAAGATATTTTATGGAAAAGAGAAGCTAAAAAAAAAGAAGAAGAAGAAGATGAAAAATATAAAAATCAAATGTATGAAAATATTAAAAATTATTATAAAGAAGAAGAATTAAGAAAAAGAAGAGAAATTGAAAAATATGAACAATATAGAAAAGAATTAGAAGAACAAATTAGAGAAAATAGAAGAAGAGAAGTTGAAAAATTAAGATTTCCTACTCTTATATAAATTAAGTTAATAATATAATTAGTCTTAGTCTTTATTCTTTACTTGTAAAAATATTTTTATGTGTTTATTAAATAAAGTTTAATTTTTTTTTTTTAATTTATTAACATAACCAATTCTATTTTATGAATTTTAAAAAATCATTTAAATAAAATAAGTAAATTACTTCATTCATTATTAAATATAATATTGTTTTATAATAATATATTATATTAATATAAATTATTTATTTATAATCTATAAGAAAATAATTTGTAAAATATTTAATTGTTTTTTACTTTTTTTTTCTTTTTTTTATTTTTCTTTTCCTTCATTTTTTTCATTTTCAATTTCTATTATTTCATTTAATTCATCACTATTTTTTTCCTCAATTTTATTTTGAAAAAATAATTTTCTATAAGTTAATTTATTTCTAACTGAACCTTCAGATAAAATTAAATTAGGAATTGGATGTTCTTCTGGAATAGAATCATAAGAATTATCTGAATGAGGAATATTAAAATCAACATTTATATTATTTTTATGAATTATTAATTCCGAATCATTTTCTAAACTACTTTTAAAATGAATAACATCAATTGTTTCTTTTAATTTATTAAAAGTTATTATTCTTAAATGATTGTCTTGAATACTTGGAATAAGAAAAAAACTAGACTTACTAAATGGCAGAAAAGTTTTTTCTGGAAAATCATATTTATTATATAAAAGTGTACTTTGAGTTATTTCATTTTTTTTATAATTATATTCAAAAGAATATTCATTATCTTTATTTTCACCTCCAATAAAAAGAACAGAATCAAAATCTGTTTTACATATACCAAAAAATCTTTGATGAAATACTAAATTTGGAGATATTTTAGGTTGTAATTTAAACCAAAAAGGAAAAGTTCTTAAATTTATTTTATATATAATTAATTGTTTAGCATTTGAAAAAGCATATAAATAAGAATCATTTATAAATATTAAAGATGGTTCTATTAAATCTAATTCTTCCTCTCCATGATAAAAAAAATCATTTTTTTTTGTATCATAATATAATAATCTATCTTTTGGTTTACCTCCAATTATAAAAACATATTTTGTTGGAATATATATTAATGAATGAAATGATTTTGGTTTTAATTTAAAACTTGGAATTATTCTTTTAATTGTTTGATTTTCTAAATCAATTACCCATAATACTCCATATACATCTTTATTTTTTATTTCTCCATAAATATATAAATTATTATCACCATTACAATAAGCACTTGATTCAGAATAATATTTAATATATGAATTATTTATATTTCTTTCTGAAAATAATATTTTACTGAAACTTATTTTTTTATTATTATAAAGATAAACTTGAAAAGTATTTGATAATATTGGTTTACCAACAAGATATAAATTTTTCATTAAATATTGATCTGATTTTAATGGAATATCTCCTAATCCTTTAAATTCAATATAAATATAATGTACTCCCCTAGAATAAAATATGTCATTTAAAGATAAATTAATATTTACTTCTTCTTTTTGGTCATCTTTATTTACTTTTAAAAAAGAAATTTCATTGTGGTTATTATAAATATTTGGGTATTTAAATGCTACATTTTTTTTTAAATCTTTTAAAACATTATGAAAAATCATTGTTCTAGAATATGAATTAGAATAAATTACTGTATCATTTAAATAAAAGTGTATCTCAATTTTTTCTCTTGAATCTGAGGAAGATTTGAAACTATATAAGCTTTCTTCTTCTAATTTATCTTGATTATTCCCCATCTAATTAAATTTTAAATATTTTTTAACATTATTACACAAATATTTGTTTAAAGAAATATAATTAATATTATTTACAATTAAATATATTTTGACTCTATTATCAAAATTTAAAACAATTTTTTATATTGTTAATATTATTATAGATAAATTTTAGTATATTAAAAAGTTAAAAAATATTTTTCAAAAATTTAAATAAATTGGATTTTTTTTTCAAACAATAAATAAAAGCTGAAAATACAAATAATTATTAACTTAAATCTTTAAAGTTTAGAAAAAAAATATTAAAATTAAGAATTATATACATTATAATAATAAATATTTAAAAATACTAAAATTAATTACTGTTAATATTAAAAAATAAAAGAACCAAATATTTTTAATTATTTATAAAAATTTTTAAAGTTATTTTCATATCAATATTCATAAAAAATCAAAAAAGAAAAAAATAACTAAATAATAAAACTTTAATTCAAACTATCAAAAAGATATTACTTCTTAAATAAACTAAATTATTCTTTAAATAAACTAGCTCTTTTAGCTTTATCAGTTTTTTCAACAGAAGGTAAAATAATTTGACTACTACTTTTAAAAGAATCAAGAAAAGATTTTCTAATATTTAAATTCAAAGTATTTTTTTCTAATTCCATTGGTTCTAAAATATTATCATTTCCTTTATTCTCATTTTCATATTCTAAATCAATTAAATCTAATAAATTTGATTTGGAATCAAATTTTTGTTGACTTATATCATTATCATGAATTTCATTTAATCTTTCTTTCATTCTTAATAATTTAAAATTATTTAATGATTCTGCTAAAAATTCTTTCATATCATCACTACAATTTATATTATCTAAATTTTCATTTTCAATTGGTATTTCATTTTTTGCTAAATGTCTTAAAAATTTTTCATCTAATTGTTTTTCTTCTTTTGAATGATTTGGTAAATTTCCATTTGAATTTCTTTTTAAAAAATCTAAAAATTTTTCTCTTAATAATTTATAAGATTCTTCATTTTCATCGTTTTTATTTTGATAATTATAATTATTACTAAAGTTACTGTTATTATTACTACTATTAAAATTATAATTATTACTAAGATTATTATTACTATTATTATTATTACTATTATTATTATTACTATTGTTATTATTACTATTGTTATTATTACTATTATTATTACTATTATTATTTAGATTTTTTGGTTGAATAAATTTTTGATTTTGTTTTTTTTTTACATTTAATGAATGAGTCATTTTTTTATAATTTTGATTAATACGTTTCATATTTGAAGGAGTTTTTAAAGCATTTTTATGAGTAAAAATATTTTCACTTTTTTTCTTTTGAGGAGTTATAGAATTATTTTTATTAAATATTGGTTTTGATTTACTTTTTTTAAAATCTGTTTTATTTGAATTGTCATAATTATTATTATTAACATTATTATTATTTGAATTTTTATTAAAATTTTCTTGAGTTTTTGAATATTTATTTATAAAATTACCACTTCCTTTTCTTTGTGAAAGAGAATTAAAAGAATTTCTTCTTTCATTATCTTCATTTTTTTCCTTTTTTATTTTTTCTATTATTTTAAAGTTTTTAGAATTTCTCATTGATTTAATAGTTCTATGAGTTCCTTTTTCATTTTTGAAATTTTTTTTTAAATTATTATAATATTCTTCATTAGGTGATAATATTATTTTTTCATCATTTTGATTTTTTGAATTTATTAATAAAGAATTTTTTGGACTTTTAAATGATTTATTTTTATCAATTGATTTACTAATACTACCATGTCTAAAAGTATTTTCTTGATTATTTCTATTTGCTTTTGGAGTAGTTGTATTTAATAAATTACTTTTAATATTTCCACTTAATTTTTTCTCATAATCATCATTTAAATAAATTTTATTTTTTTGATTTTTATAATTATTCTTTTTTGAATTATCATCAATATGAATATTTAAAATTTTTTCACTATTATCATCTTTTTTTCCAATTAAATTATCATAATCACTTTCATTATTAATATATTTATTTCCTCTTAAATTATTATATTCATTACTTTCATTATTATCTTTTTTTCCTTTTAAATTATTATATTCATCACTCTCACTTTCACTTTCACTTTGACTTGAACTAGAACTACTACTTGAACTACTTGATTCACTTTCAGATTCTTTATTATCTAAATCTTCAACTTTTATCATATTATTTTTTTTATTATTATTATTTTTATTTTTTTTTACATTTTTATCTTCTTCATTTTCATTATTAAAATAATCAAAAGGAATTAAAGGATTATTTTCTTTAAATTTACTTGAAGATTTTTTACTATTTGGATTAATATTTGGAATAAAAACACTATTACTTCTATAACCTCTAACATTAGGTTTATTTAATGAAAATATATTTCCACTTTCTTCAAGTTCTTTTGGTTCAAATTCAAATTCTTTATTATTTGAAACTGTAAAAGCTGTATTTATATGTTGCATATTATTTTCTATATTATTATCAAATAATAAATTTTCATTTTGAATATTTATATTTGATGGATTTATATAATTTTTATCATTTAATGGTGGTTCATCTGCTATTTCCATTAAATTATTATCTATTTTTTTTAAGGCTTTTTCTTTAAATGCTTTTAATTTTTCTTTTTCTATTTTTGGAGTTTTATTTGGTAAATAATTTCTTACTGATATAGGAGTTGAAATTTTCTTTTTATTATCTATAATATTATATTTTTCTTTATATATTTGTTTTACTTTATTATTATTATCATTTACATTATTATCTTGATTTTTACTATTACTATTATTATTATTATTATTACTATTATTATTATTATTATTATTATTATTATTATTATTATTATTATTATTATTATTATTATTACTATTACCACTATTATTACTTTCATTAGGATTATCATTATTTTCATTATTATTATTTTTCAAATTATGATCTTTCCCACTTTTTACAACTAAAATTGTAATAATGACTCCAGCAAAAACAATAAATAATCCAACTAAAGCAATTACAATTTTTGCTTTTGAAGTACATCCTTTTGTTCCAGCAGCTCCTTTTGATAAAGCAGTTTTATTTCCTACAAATCTTGCAACTCTTTTTTTTGGTTCTGGAGAAAATGATAATTGATTATTTGGTAATGTTTGCTTTGGATCTAATGGCTGCTCTGTTGAAGTTATATCTACTAAATTTAATCTTTGACTATTTGTCAGTGCCCGTTGAATTGAAAAATTTTGTGTACTTTTCATTGAACCTAAATCTATTACTTCCATTTTATGATTTATTTATTTATTTTTTAAGATTTTATCCTATTGTTTAGTTTTTTTTTTTTGTTTTTCTTTTTTTAGAGTTCAATTCTGATTTTGAGAAAAAATGTTTATTTTAATCATTTATTCATTCTTTTCATTTCTTATATTATTTTTAAGATTTTGGGAAATAATGTTTTTAGGATAATTATAAATTTTTATTATTTTGCTGATAATTTATTCCGATATTTATTGATAAAAAAATTTAATTATTTATATGTTATAATTATTGTAAAAATAATTTAAAAATTATTTTGTTTTCATTATTTGTTTTTTATAAACCTATAATATTATAAAAAATAAAACTATTAAAAAAAATTAAAATATATTTTATATTTTTTGTATATTTAAAAAGAAACAAAAAAAATAATAAAGAAAATCAAAAAAAACAAAATAATTCAACCAAATTTTGTTTTTTTAATTGTTTATTTATATATTTTCTTTTTTGAATTTTTTTTCAGATAAACAAATAAAATTATTTTTATTTATAAAAATAGAATGATTGTCAAATTCGAAGGAATTTAATTTATTATATATATTTATTACATAAATAATTCAACTCAATAACTATATTAAATATATAAAAAGGAATCAACATTAAATTGTCCACTTAAAACTTTAATTGTAACAGTTCTACTTTCAGAAGTAGATTCTAATATTGACATGTCAATATCAGATGAAGTATCTTCATCAATACTAATTGTATTTTGAGTATTATCATAATTAATTTGTAAATTACTATTATATACAACAGCACTTTTAATAAATAAAGTTTTAAAAGTAAGAGTAAATTTAATTTTTCCTCCTTCATTAATAGTATAACTATGGCCATAAGTAGCAAAATTTTCAGTATCTAAAGTAACATCACCATAATAATCTGCAATTTCAGGTGTTAATTCATAAAAAGAATCTAATCTAAAATCTAAAGTAGTTAAAGCAATATAATAATTTCCATAGGTTTTAGAAATAGTTATTTTAGCATATTTAGCAGAATAATATTCATCTAAAGAATAAGTCATTTCAGTACTTGTTACTTCTACATCAGTATAAGTTGCTATATTTTCATAATTTTCATTATCATTTGATATTTCAACAGTAAATGAAGAAGGTAAATAAGTTTCATAAGGAGAATAATACATATAAATTTGGTTAAATTTAATAGTTTTACCAAAAGAAAGATATAATATTAATTTATTTGAATCAGATACACGATAATTTTTACCTCCATGCATATATGTTGTAGTTAAACCATCACAACAATTTTGTACATCATAAGTTCCAGTATCATCCCATGGTTCCCAATTATCTGCAGTTACTGTCACTAAAGAAAAATCCATTGATCCTTCAGATTGATAAGTTCTTGGGTAAGGATCATTACTTTCAAAATGAGAATCAAAATCATAATCTATATTATATATTTCATATTTTAATGTTACTGTTTCACTAATTTCAGCAGTTTTAGATAATCCAATATTTAATTTTTTTACTACATTTGCATATAAATAAGCTTTAACATATATAATATCACCTTTAGAAAAATGATATTGATAATGAGTAGTAGTATTAAATAAAAAAGTATTTGCATTTCCTGTAATATTTCCTACTTTAAAATAATTATTTTCATTATTAACAGAAATATAAATTACACTAGTTCCATTTCCAGCACAATAACATATATATTCATAATCATCATCAACTAATATTTTCCCATAATAATAAAATAAAGCAGGAACATCAGCACTAATAAGAGTTACTGAAGGTACCATATAAACTTTACTATAACCTTCAAAATTAGCATTTATTACTTCATCTACTGTAGAATATGAAATATCTGAAGGATAAATATAATATAATACTTCTTGCATTAAATTATTTTCTCTAAAATTTAAAGCAAATTTAATAGTAACATCATCAATTAATCCTTCAGAATGAGTTAATTTAATTGTTAAATCTATTATTCCAGATTCATAACAACCATCTAAATTATATGTATATTCTTTTTCAGATACTTTAGTTAATGTTCCATTTACTGGAGTAGTTAAACTTTCAACAGTAAAAGTAAAATCATTAGGAACAACAATATTAGAAGAAAGATCTATTGTATAAGGTATTCTTTTAGAAATTAAATAAGGTTGAAAAGTTTGAGACAATTTTTCTTCTCCAGAATCAGGATCAGTATAATATCTTCCAATTTGATAAAGACAAGCAGCAGGAATAAAAACAGGACAATCAGTACATAAATTTAAATAATCACTAGAAACAGTTAATAAAAGTATTTTAGTATAATAATATTCAAAATTATATTTATAAACTTCACTTATAGCTTCATAAAAAATATCAACACCTCCACTTCCTTGATTATATTGAGTAACTTTAATAAAAAGATCTTGTCCAAAAGAATCCATTAGAGGCAAATAAAGATTCATTACATTATCAGGGGCTTCAGTATAAGCATTAATTTCAGTTAAAGCAGTGACAGGATTTTGATATCTATGATTTCCAGAACTATATAATAAATAATTAGTAGAATATTCATTTCTATTAATAGAAATTTGTGTAAAAAGAGTATATTCAAGTATATTAACAACATTATTAGTAACTTCATTTTGAACAGTAGAACTAATACCAAATTTTTGAAAATGATGATTAAATTCATGAATATAACCCCAAGAACCATATCTAGTAAAATAATCATAATCAATAGAAATTGTTCCCCAACTTGGAGGAACAACAGACCAATTTGCACCAACTAATGCAACTGCAGTTGCACCATCCATTGGAATATATGGATCGTGATAAAAAAATATAGAATATGTATCTTTTGCTCCATGTGGTATTTGACGAGAAACACTATTAATTTTATCCCATAATATTAATAATCTTTCCATATTATCATAGTCTAAATCTTTAACATAATAATTTGGCATTGATATTCTTATTGAAATATCAGGAACATCTAAATCACATATTGGAGCTGTTAAATTTATCATATTATCAAATTCTTCTTTTGTTGTATATCCTAATATTAAATGTCTATATCTTACAGCATTTGATATAGTTATACTAAATTTTTTTGCTTTTGAAGGTACTCCAATATATATTGGACCTCCGAAAAAATTACCAATATATGATAAAGTATTTGATATAGTAAATGAATTTGCTATATATGGCATTCTTGAATATGCTCTTGAATCTACAGTAATTGAATTAGCAGCACCTAATAAATTTACTTGTCCAATATATATTTTAACACTACCTCCAATTTTTTCTAAATCATCTTCACTTATTTCTACTTTTATTACTTCTCCTGCAGGAGCATATAATCCAGTCATTGTAGTTACAATTTTTGGATTTACTGTTATTTTATAAATAACTGCTTTTTCACTATCAGAAACATCACCATAATACATTCCTTCACTTGCAGTATGTTTATATAAATATTTTCCAATTCCAACTCCATTTAACATTAATTCTCCAGTTGATGAAATTGAATCATAAATATCATCATCATTATTAAATGTATATAATTCTAAATTTTCTGATTTTACAGATGATTTTAAACTTTCATAATTTGTATCAAAATCTGTATTTAAATATATAGGATATGCTTCTAATCCTTCATCAGATACTGATGAAGGTAAAGTTCTTACTCCTTCTCCAATATATTCCATTTTTACTTCATTACAATGTGATAATGATATTATTTTTCCTTCAAATAATGTATTATCATCTGTATCGTCATCTTCATCATCAGTTGAACTATTATTATCTTCATCATTTGAATTATTATTATTATTATTTTTATCTGATTTTTTTGAAGTTATTATTATTACCGTTGTAACTACTCCTCCTATTAAAATTAATAAAATAATTCCTATTAAAATTTTTTTTTTTAAGGATATTCCACTTGATGATTTTGCAAAAACACTATTTTGACCTATAAAATGGGCTACTTTTCTTTTTTTTGGTTCTGGTGAAAAAGATAAAGAATTACTATTATATAATGTTTGTTTTGGTTTAAGTGCTTCTTCTGTATTTGTGTCATTAATTAAATTTAATCTTTGAGTATTTGATGCTGTATTATTTTGATTATTTTGATTTAAACTTTTTGTTGAATATATATCTATTACTTCCATTTTTATTTAAATATTGTTTATTTTTAAGAATTGTTTTAGATACTATATATCTTTATTTATTATATTAGATCAATAAAGCAATTAAGTTTTTTGGTTACTTTATTTTGGTAATAATTTTTGGATTATAATAATTTTAATTAAACTTTGTACCTAATATTTACTTATTTTATTTATAAAAATTTTTATAATTAATAAAATAAAAAAACCATGTATTAATAATTTAAATTTCAATAATTTGACCCTTTATGATAATAAATTGATTATATTTTATCAATGAAAAAAAATTTTTAATGAGCAATTGTTTATTTGTTTTTTAGAATAATTTTTCAACTGTTATATTAATTTTATATATATATATATAATAAATTAATAATAATTCTTAATGGATAATATATTCCAATATATATAAATCTCAATCAAGTAATTATATAATCAATAAATTTGATAAAAAAACCCTTGTTCTTCAAATTAATGAAGTTTTTGAAAAAATTTCTAAAGTAAAATATATATATATTCAATCAACAATTGATAATATTCCAATCTATTAAAAAATGAATCATTAAAATATTTATTATTAAAATTGAATCTGATTCAAAAATTGAACAAATTTCAATAAAATAATACAGTATATTTATCTCAGAAACAATTTTATTTTTTTCTAATATTCTTTTTTATTTCTTTAATGATTTATTTAAATACTTTATTTTTTCTGATCGATTAAAAAAAATATTTATTTAAATTCAAATTATGTTTTATACTAATGAAACTTTTTATTATTTGGAAATTCCTGCGGACAAGAAAAACATTAAGTAAATTAATATAAAAAAAGTAAGATTATATATGAATATGTTAGAGATTAAATTATTTTTATACTTAATTCCTAAATAATTTGAGAAAAATTATAATAAAATCAGATTAAAAATATATAAATTAAACTCAAATAGTTTTAGGTATAATTTAACTTCCTATTTAAATTCTAAAATGGCAACATATAGAATAAAAATTGAGAGAAGAAATTGATTATAATAATTTTCTATTAAATATATTTTATGAATTTATAATGAAAAAAGAGTTTTCTCATTGTTTTTATTGAATAATAAATTCAATTATTTCAATTTTTTTAATAAAACTTAAGTAATTTTGTTATAATTACTGATGAAATTATTGCTTTTTTAACAAATTTAACTATGTATTTTTTTATTCCTGAATTAGATATTTTAATTGAATTTATATTTTAAGAAAAATTATATTTTATTAAATTTTATGATTAAAAATTTTAAGAAAAAAATGTATTTAAAATACTTTTTAAAATTTGATTAATTTGTTAATTTTAGAAAAAATTAAAGATTATATATATCAAAATTCTATTTAAAATTCAATTTCCAAAAAGAAAAATTTATTTTTTACCAAAAAAAATATGAAAAAAAAATAAAATAAAATTGACTTAAATTTTTATTAAAAAACAATATAATTTTTATGAAAAAAAAAAATAAAAAAATAAAAAAATGTCTCAACAAAATGAAACATCATCCTCCAAAATATCAGATTTCCAAATATTAAAACAATTAGGAAAAGGAGCATTTGGTTCAGTTTTTTTAGTAAAAAGAAAAGCAGATAACAACATATATGCATTAAAAAGTGTAATAATGGATAAATTAAAAAAAAAAGAGCAAGATAATTCATTAAATGAAGTAAGAATTTTAGCATCAATTCGTCATCCAAATATAATAGGATATAAAGAAGCATTTTATGATGAAAAAACACATTCAATAAATATAGTAATGGAATATGCAAATGAAGGTGATTTACAACATAAAATAGAACAATATAAACATGAAAATCGTTTTTTCGATGAAAATACAATTTGGTCTTATTCAATTCAAATGGTTGAAGGATTAAAAGCATTACATGATGAAAAAATTATGCATAGAGATTTAAAAAGTGCAAATATATTTTTATTTAATAATAAAAAATGTAAATTAGGAGATTTAAATGTTAGTAAAGTTGTTAAAAATAAAATGTTATATACTCAAACTGGAACTCCTTATTATGCTTCTCCTGAAGTTTGGAAAGATAAACCTTATTCTTATAAGAGTGATTTATGGAGTATTGGTTGTGTTATTTATGAATTATGCAATTTTAAACCTCCTTTTAGAGGAAAAAATATGGATGAATTATTTAATAAAGTTTGTAAAGGCGAAACTGAAAGAATTAATAAAATTTATTCTGATGATTTATGGGAAATGATTAAAATGTTATTAAGAGTTGATCCTAATAAAAGACCTTCTTGTGCTCAATTTTTAAATTGTAAATTAATTAAAAAAAAAATTCATGAAATTCATGAAGAAGGAAATTTTGATAATAATATTAATTTATTCACTGGAAATAATAATAATAATGGAAATGTTTTATTGAATTCTATTAAAATAAATAATATTAGAGAAATTTCAAAAAAATTACCAAAAATGAAAAATTATTCTAATGGAGATTCTTTTAAAGAAGATAATAATAATACTAATAATAATTTAAAAGATGGAGAAAGAGGGGGAAGTTTTCAAGGAGGAAATAATATTAATTTAAATAAATATCATGGTCATAATTATGTTGAAGAGAATACTCATCCAAATAATAATAAGAATAATCAAGATAATTATAATAATAAAAATATTAATGATAATAATAATAATGAAATCAAAAGAGTTGAAAAAAAAAAAAGACCTCAGACTGGGAAAAATAATAAAAAAAATTATTTATTAGAAGAACCAAAAATGAAAAATGAAAGGAATGTTAAAAATATAAATAATAATAAAATAAATCAAAATAATAATAATTATAATAAACAATTAAAAAAAGATACAGGAAGTCATAAAGATATAAGAAAAATAGAAGAAAATAAAACAAATAAAAATAATGAAAAAAGAGCAAGAACACCTTTATTAAATAATAATAGATATAATATTGATAATAATATGAATAGAAAGCCAATTAATATTAATATTCATAATAATTATAATGTAAATTTAAATAAATATGAAAGACATACAACAGATGAGAATTCAAATAGAAAAAGAATATTAGAACAAAATGCAAAAAGAATTGCATATACAGAAAAAAAAATTCCTAAAAAAAATATTAGACCTCTAAGTTCAAATACAACAAATAATAGAAAAGTAATTAAACCAATAAATTTAAATAAAGAAAAAGGTAAAAAAGGTCAAAATGTTAAAATTCAAAGACCTTTATCTTCTAAACCACAAATATATCAAAAATATAATACAAATATAGAAAAAAAAATTGTAAATAGAAATTATCCTATAAATAATAATAACAATAAAATTAAAAAAAGACCAGTTTCTTCAAATAAAATTATTAATAATAATAATAATGATAAAAATTTAAAAAATAGTAACAATCATAAAAGAGAAAATTATAATTCTAGAGATAAAAAAATTTTAAATGATCCTGATGTAAGAATGATGATGGGGCCTTATAAAGTTAAAGAAAATAATAAAATTAAAAATAATATAAACAATTTAAATTCAGCTGTAATTCCAAATCAAAATGCTTTTTTAAAAAGAAATATTCATCCAATAAATGTAATAAATATAAATAATAATAATGATAATAATACTAATAATATTATTATTAATAATCCAAATATGCAACAACAACCGATTATTAATAATTATTATTCAATTAATACAAATAATCAATCTTCTGCCCCTGTGAAAGTAATAAATGTATATAATCAAAGTTAAAAAGATATTCAATAAGAATAAATAAAATTAATAATATTAAATCCTTAAATTTATTATATATTAGAATTTACTATACGATAAATAAAAGAAAATTATTTTAACTAATAATAAAATTTAATAAAAACAATTTAAAAAAATTAAAAATATTAATAAAAAATAAAAAAATGAGTTTAAGTTCTTCAAATATAAGTGCGACAGATGTAATAACAGTAGAAAATAAAATAAAAAAAAATAATGAAGAAGAAAATAAAAATGAAGGATCTCGAGTTCAACCAATAACAACAATAATATCAGTTGAAAGTCAAGAATTAGATGATAATACATTAGAAAACCAAGAAAATGAATTAGAAAAGCAATTTGAAAATTTTTCCCAAAGAACAGAAACTAAAAATAATTTAAGATTAAATCATTTCTCAAATAATTCAATTTTAACATTAAATCCATTACAAAAAAAAGGAACTATATATAATAATAGTGAATTTCCTGAATCAGAAAGACAAAATGATACAATGAATATAATAGATATAAATAATATTAAAGAAACAGTTTTAACAAATAATAAAAAACCAGATTTTTTTGAACCTGAAAATAGAAAAATTTTAAGAGAAAAATTAGAATTAGCAAAAGAAAAAATATTAAATCAACAAGCAAAATATTTAGAAAGTATAAGAAAAGCAATTTCTGAAAATGATATGGATTCAATAAGAGATTTAATGTTAGATAAAGAAAAACAAACTTTTTATAAAAGACAATTAGAATCTTCTAATTTTTTAGAAACAATGTTAACTGAAAATAGAATGGAAATGTTAACTGAAGTTTTAAAAGACAGTTTTTATCATTTTGATGAAATTTTTGTTTTTGATTATTTTATTAAAATGTTAAAACAAAAAGGAAAAACTTTAAATGAAATTCAATCTCTTTCTGAATTTATTACTAATTTTGTTAAAAATGGTTCAATGTATAATTCTAAAGAATTATTAAAATTTCTTTGGGAAACTAGAAATAAAGATAAAAAAATTCATCAAGTTAAAAAAAAACTTCCAGCTTATAGACATTCTACTTTTTTAAGTGAAATAATGCCTTATCAAGATTTAGGAATTAAAAATCATTTAGAGACTTTTTTTTTATCTTCTTTAAAAAATACAATTTTTAAAGATATTAAAATTGATTTTACAATAAGTGATATTATAGATAAATTATTTCAAGCAAATGCTTCTGAAATAATTCAAGAAATAATTTCTTCTTGGAAATATTTAGATAATGATATATTATTATTACAAACTTTATTTAGAAATAAAGCTTATGATGAAATATCAATATTATTATATAGATATCCTAATCATGAACATTGGAGAATAACACCAGATAATTTTAAAGAAGTAATATTAAATGAAGGTTTAGAATTAATAATATTATGTTTAAATGAAAAAGGTTGTAAAATAGTTTTAGAAGATTTATCAATTCAAAAAACAATAGTAAATAATTATTTATTAGCAGGAGAAAAAATGTATTACGGAGCAGAAATGCTAAGTAATATAAAAAAAACTTCATTAGATTTATCATTAGCATTTAATTTATTAGCAAATATAAATTCTTCAATAAAAAATAAAAACATAGTAAATTGTCATTCTCCAGTTTTAACATGTTTATTATTATGTGAAATATTATATAATATAAGTGAAATAAGTGTTCATTTTAAAATAAAATGTGAAAAAGCAAGAAAAGAATTAATGGAATTATGTAGAAATATACATGAGGCAAATCCAAGTGAAAAATATATAGAATTTTTATTAGGACAAAAAGATTCAAGAGGAAGAACTGCATATTTAATTGCAGCTGAAACTGAAGCTTTTACTGTTTTAGAAAGTCCAGAAGTTGGAACAATTGTAAATAAAATGTGGGTTGGAAGATTAAGACATGATGGTTTATTTGCATTTAGTTCTTTAAAAAAATTTTTAGAATCTCCAACTACAAAAGGAGGAAATGCTTTTAAAGCTTTTGATAAAATAGATTATAATAAAACTTATTTTCATCAATTAAGTCTTTGGGAAGAATCTTGTTCTTTAAGATATTATCCTGAAAGTATTTCTACTATTTTATTAATTGTTTTATATAATTTATTCATTTTTTTTCTTGTTATTGACGACGATGTTATGACTGATTTTAAAGATTTAAGTAATAACAAACAAAAAATGCTTCTTTGTTATATTATTTGGGTTTGTTGTATTGTTTTAAATATTCCTTTACAAATATTATATTGTTCTCTTTCTGGAAAAAGAAAATATAAAATAAATTTTTGGGGTTATACTGAAATTGGATTATTAATAAGTTCTTTTTTAATATTAATTGATACTGATAATTTATTTCCTAAATATGATGAAATTGGAAATAAAATTCCTTCTGATAGAAAAAGTGATTTAGCTTTTGTTACAAGAGCCACTATTTTAAGTGTTAATGATATTTTTGTTTGGTTAAGAATAACAGGAATATTATTAACTTATAAAGAATTAGGTCCTTTAATTAGAATAATATATTTATTATCTATTGTAGCTGCGAAATACTTATTAATTTATTTAATTATTATGATTTGTTGTGCAACTATTTATACTACTATTTTTTATAAAGCTTCTAAACAATATAGATTATATTCTGTCACTTTTACTACTTTATTTCAAGGTTATTTAAATAATTCTAAAGTATTTGATTTTGATTATTATAATTTATTTGGTGCAATTTTATGTATTACTTTTGTTACTTGTGGAGGATTAATTTTAGTAAATATGTTAATTGCTTTATTATCTAATGAATATACTCAATTAAGTAAAGTTGTTGATGCTGCTCATAGAAGTGTTTTAATTGCTTATTTCAAAAGATATAAATGGGATAAAAATTATGGTTATTTAATTTTTTTAACAACTCCTTTAAATATTTTAAATTTTTTCATTATTCCTATTAATATATTTTTCAGAGAAAATAAGAAAAATAATCTTATTCAAAATACTGAAACTGATGATGTAGATTTAAATGAACAATTAGAACATAGAGATTTAGTTAAAATAGAAAATTCTCGTCAACAAAAATTTAATCAAATTATTAGTAGAGTATATTATAGTATATTTTATTTTCCATTTATTTTTTTAATAGAAGCTATTCCTTCTTTATTTTTTATTCCAATATGTTATTTTGTTGGTCTTTTTACTATAATAACTGAATATACTTCTCAAGTTGATAATGCTACTTTGAGAAAATATGTATTAACAATATTTTTATGGATTTTTGGAGGAATACCTTTTTTAATATACATTTATGCTAGAGATTTATTAGAATTATTTAAAACAATGTTTCTAACAATAGATATAAATAATTATTCAAATGAAAAAAATAGAATAAAAGATTTTATAAATAAAAATGATATAAGGAATTTCTTACAATTTATTCATAAAAGAGAAAAAACGGAACAAAATGATTTACATACTTTATTTATGGATTTCTTAGAATTTGAAAAAGAAAAAAAAGCAGAAACAGATAAAGAATTTAAAAATCAAGCAATATATTATCATAAATTAAGAAATGCAGGAAAAACTACTTTAAAAAGAGAAATAATAAATTTAGGTTCATTATATCATTCTAATAAAGATAATGCAAATAAAGAAAATGAATTAGGAGGAAGATTTATAAAAAGAAATTTAATAATAATAGAAATATTAGAAAACTTTTTAATTGATGATGGAAGTGATAATTTTATAGTAGATATAGATAAAATGAAAATATTATTACCAAAAACAATGAATATAAATAATTCATATATTAAAAGATTAGTTCATACTGATATAGCAAGTTTAAATAAAGCAGTAAATAAAAGAAAAAATAAAGGAAATGCTTTTTTGCAACATAAATTATTAAATAAAATTGTTGGTTCTGTTATAAGATTAGATAAAGTAATTGATGCAGAAGGAAATAGTGATCCTCTTCAAACTGAAGAAGCTAAAAAAATAAATAAATTTGAAATTGAAGAAAATGAAGATGATTTCTATACTACTTTAGAAGATTTATTAAGAAATATTAGTAATGAAGTTGCTGATAATATTCATGAAACTGAATTAAAAATTTCTGAAGAAGAAAATAAAAATAAATTGAAAAATAAAAAAAATAGACAAAGTGTTGTAAGGAAAAAATTTAGTAACTTAGAAGGAAAAAAAATTTAATAATAATCATTAATTAGATTTTTTAAATATTATTATATATATTTTTAATAAATGTATTATATTTTATTTTATTTTAGATTATTTATTATTTTGACAACTTAATTTTTTTTAATTAAATTCTTTAATAATTTAAATTTAATTATCTTGATTTATTATTTAAAATGAATGAACATAAAATAAAAGAATGGGATAAATATAGTTCTGATAATGAAGAAAAAGTTGAAGAAGAAACTAATAAAAAAGTTAAAACTAAAAGAAAAAAGAAACCAAAATCTCAAATTGATAATGAAGTTGAAAAAGAAGAATATACTCAACAAGAAAAATTTTTAATAAATAAATTTCTCCCTATGGCAAAAAATTCTTTAGATGAAGTTGAATTATATAATTTAATTAAAAAAAAGAATTTTAATCAAAAAGAAATTGAAGAAGAAATTCAAAAAAAATTAAAATTTATTCAAGAAAAAGGAGAAGAATATGGTTGGACAGAAGTTAAAAAAAAAATTAAAAAACCAAAAGAAGAAAAAAAAGAAGATAAAGCAAAAAAATTATTTAATAATAATGATAATAAAGAAGGAAAATTTGATAAAAAAAAAGACAATAAAAAAATAACTTTTCAAAAAACAGAAAATAAAAAAGAAAAAGAAAAAGAAGAAAATATAGATAATAAAGATAACAAAAATAATAAAAATTATAAAAAAAGCCAAGAATATAATGAAGAATATGATGATACATATTATTATGATAATGAAGAGGATTACAATAATTATAAAAATAATTATAAGAATAATTCTGGAAATAATGCATATTATAGAAAGTATGATACTAATAATAATTATTCATATAACAACAATAATTATTATTACACTAATAATTATTATAATAAAAATTACTCAAATAATAACTATAATTCAGGATATAAAAAATATAATAACTATAACAATTACAATAATAACAACAATAACAATTACAATAACAATTATAATAATTATAATAATAACTATAATAATAATTATAATAATAATTACAATTACAATAATAATTATAATAATAAAAACTATAATAATAATAATTATAATAACCAATATTACCCAAATGATAAATATAATAAAAACAATTATTATAATTCTTCAAATTATCAATACTCCAACAAAAATTATAAAAAAAAATACTATAAAACAATAGAATTAGAGGAAGTAAATTCAGAAAATAATGAAAAAAAAAATGAAGAAATTCCAAAAGAAAATTCTATAGAAAATAATAATGAAGAAAAAGAAAAAATTATAGAAGAAACTCAAAATGTAGATAATGCAAAAAATATAAAAAATGAAAATATTGAAAATGAAAAAATAGAAAATGAAAATGTAGAAAAAGAAGAAGAAGAAATAATAGAAGGAAATTATACTTTTGATGAAAATTTAAATATACCATCATCGTTTAATGTAATGGAAATATCAAAAGGAGGAGAATTTAATATAGAACCAACAAAAAAAGAAAATAAAGTTAAAGAACCAGAAAATAAAATTCCAAATTTATCAAACTTTCCTCAAAAAAATATTAATAATAATATAAATAAAAATTTTGAATATCCTTTTCAAATAATGAATCCATATATGATGAATTATATGAATCCATATCTTCAATTTCCAAATAGAACACTTCCATATATGAATTATATGATGTATCCAAATGTAATGAATAATAATATATATAGAAGAAATAATAATGTCTTTCCTGGAATGATGACTATGGTTGGTAATTTTCCTATTCAAAATATGAATAAAATGGGGGATTTTAATCAAAGTGGAAAAGTTGAAGGTAATAATAATGCAAATAATATCAATAATAATGAAGATAATAAAGATAAAAAATAAATTTTTTTATATTATATTATTTACTCTTATTAAATAAAAAAATTATAATTCTTAAGGAAAAAATTATATGAGACTCTCAAAAAAAAATAAAAGTTTTTTTTTAAAATAAAAAAAAAAATTTCTTCATAAAAATAATTAAAAAAATTTATATAAAAGAATAAATATCAAAAAAAAACTCTCATAATAAACCTTAAATCATATTTGTACAAGAAATTGAATGATTTTTTTTAAACACTTAACTCTCACAATTATGAAAAGAAATGATTTGCGACTTGGCGGATTGGTGAGGCTTGCCGCCTTGATGGTCGCGCTGACCCTTTGCATTGCGGGGTCGGCACAAAAGCCCTACAAGTACGATTCATCCCACAAGTATTCCCTGATGTCGAATTGGACGCTTGGCGTGGCAGGGCAATACTCCAACAACCACGGCGTTTCGGGTGGTGGCATCACGGCATTGGCCACCAAGCGCGTGGGCGACTATTGGCGTTTGCGCTTCGAGGCCACAATGAACGGCCTGCGCAATGTGGACGGCTTCGACCGCTACGGGACGGCGATGGCCGGTGCCTCCCTCGATTTCCTGAATTGGATGTACCTCTTTGCCGATGCTGGCGCGGTGGTCAATCCCACGATGGCGACCAAATGCGGCCTTGCTGGTGACGCTGGCCTTGGCCTTAATGTGAATTTCGGCAAGCACTCGATGCTTTGGCTGGAGGGCGGCTCGGACTTGGTTCAGAACAATGCAGCCTGGGATAATACATTCTTCGCCCGCCTTGGCTATGCCGCAAGGCTGGGAATCACGGAGCGTGACCGCGTAGCCATCGACATCGACAACCACATGCGAAGCACCTACGGCGAAATGAAGGAGGAAAACCAGCTATTGAAGTCGGAGGCCAAAAAGAAGGATGAGGATAATGCGAGGCTGACTGAATTGCTGGAGCGTTCCACCGCCGCGCTGGAGTTGGCCACGGAGCGTTTGAGCAATTGCCAAAAGGAGGTGAAGCAGGTGACGGAGGATTGCGGCACGGCAGGCATTGAGCTGATGCCCATCTTCTTCGACTATGCGAGTGCCGAGATTACCCCGATTGAGGATGCCAAGGTCGAGCGCATTGCCGACTACATCCTGACCCACGGTGGCGAGTACCGCATTGAGGGCTACAGCTCGCCCGATGGCTATTCATACAACAACCAAAAGCTGTCGGGTGAACGCGCCTTTGTCGTATATCAGGCATTGATGGGCTACGGCGTGCCGCAAGATAGGCT